>ML277670.1:0-21888 GCA_005239495.1 Nicotiana undulata
TAAATTCGCAGGAAGTCTCTTCAGGGTAAGTATTTCTAATGTGGTGCATTTTGGGATAGTTGAAGGAGTATTGAGCCGCTTATGAGCCTTAGACGGTATATTTTTATGCTCGGGTTTCGTGCGGTGAGTCGAGAATGAGAATTGTGGTATTATGGAAATAAGAAGTATCAATTTGAAGGTAAGTCAGAAGGAACTTGGATAAATAGGACAATTTGGTAGTACGTCGGATCGGCATGATAAGGGATATGGTTAGTTCTTTGGGTATTTATAAGGTAATGTGTTGTTACAGGTGTTTTCTTAGCAATTCTCNAGTATAGTGATTTTGATTCTAAATGGGATCAATGGAAAGTTCTTGGCTAGTGGGGTATGTAGTTGTTTGTGGCTAGGAATGGAGCATGAAGTTCTTATATTTATCATAGGATTGCATGGCGTATGCGGTATTTTGTGTATAGTGGAGAGTGGCATATGGGAGGTCGCGGTTCAATTCTGGAAGGAAGGTCAGAACTGGCAATTTCAGATGATTAGGTGAAGGATACCACTATTGGGTAGCTGGATGAGAGTATACATTCATAAAGTACAATGGGTTTAAGGCAATGTGTTTGAGTAAGGGTGCATCATTGATGTTACGGCGCTCTCTTGTTGGATCGACTGCCGATATTCAAGTTTGTTGGTGGCACAGAAGAATTATAGGAGTATCCCCGCAGAATGATTGAGTATTAGAGTCGTGTTATATGTTTGAGTGGTGGAATTGGGATCAGATATGGCAATTGGTGCGCCTCATGGATTTTGAGACGGGGAGTTTTCATGAACAGATTATTTTTGTAGTTGTGAAATACGAGGATGCGAGAAAAGCTAGTCAGGTGTTAGTATATGTCATGATTCAGTCGTTATGAACGTTCGGAGAGTTATCTACCTGTTGTGGGTGACCAGAGTTGACTTAGAGTTTTCAAACTGGCCTTTACTGAGAACTCTACTGAGATATACTGATATTACACATGTTTTCAAAGGTTTTCTGGAAACTGATTTCGAACTTATTATTTGATGAATACTACGTGGTGACTTGATGTTTTACTGGTTTTTGGAATTGTGTATCTGTTCTGTGTGTTTATATTACTCAGACTGTGATTTATTTTCATTACTACTGAGTTGGCGTACTCATAAAGACTCTTTGTGCCTCTGTGCACAGATCCAGGTACTAGCTCGCANGAACGCTAAGACATTAATTTCATTATTTATGCTATGGTTGCATGCTTATTGTTAAATTGTGAACTGTTATAATTGAACAAAAGTGTAGTAATGTGATGGTTGGCTAGCATAGTTCCATGATAGGCGCCATCACGGCCTGTTAGGATTTGGGTCGTGACAGATGGCATTGGGAGGTGTGGATCATAGTATTGTGGTGTTGAAAGTGGCTACAAGGCAGTCACATGATCAAATTGACCCCATCATAAGTGCATGTGCTTCTGTCACTAGGAAAAGCTACAAATTGTTGTTCCTACAGTTGATGATCCTGGGATATTAGCTGGAAAAACCTTTAGTGTTACAAGTGGCATATTGACAAAAGGGCATGCTCATTAATCACAGGGGTCAAAAGGAGTCGGGGATGGTAGCCAAGAATTATGAGCCAAATCCTTTGGCACCTCAGGTGTTAGACAATGATAAGGGTGAACATGAGGAACAAGGAGAGAATATTGAGGAGGAACCAATAACTGCTAACTTTTAACAAGCATCCAAGAGTCATCTCACCTAGAAGTGTTGATAAGAAGAAATCAATTGGGAAACATACAAAGAAGAACAAGGAGAAGTTTGTACTGTTAAGGTGCAACCAAAGTGGAGTGACATTTCTCTTTCCAGATGATATCTATGGATAATGTCCTAATATGGAATGTAAGGTCTGTGAACAATAAAAAGCCTTTCAAGACTAATTAACATACACATGAAGTATAATTTTTATCTGATAGGATTGATAGAGACTTGACAAGATATTAATCAACCGGAGGTGTATAGAAGGAGACTTGAAATAGAATCTGCCTATACTAATATGAATTGAAAGATTTGGTCATTTGTAGAGGAAGACATTGATGTATAAATGTTGATTGATATGGAACAACATCTGACTCTGAAGTTATTTCATAGAGTGTTAAGTAAGGAATTGGTAGTCACACTTGTATACGCTAAGTGTGGTGCCATTGACGGAATTACGCTATGGGATTCAATGTATTATCTTGATTCAGATATGATGGTTCCATGGCTTATTGGAGGAGATCTTAGTGTTATATTATCCGAAGAGGAGAAATATGGAGGTCATCCAGTATATCTTAATGAAGTTGAGAATTTTGCACATTGTATTGATGCTTATGCATTATATAATCTTGGATTCAAAGGCAGCTTGTACACATGGTGGAATGGTAGGTCTGACGAAGCATGTGCATTTAAAAGGTCTGATAGATTTTTAGCTAATCAGAAATTCCAAGATTTGTTTCTAGCATTGGAGGTTGAACATCTTATAAAGTATGGTTCAGATCATGTAGCATTAGTGTTGTCATGTAATGTCGATACAGTCCAGGTGATGCAGCCTTTCATGTTCTTGAATTTTTGGGTGAAAAATGAAACTTTTATGGAGGTGGTAAAAGAAAACTGGAAAGCAAACATAGTGGGCAATCATTTTATCTCTTTCCAGCAAAAAAAAAATGAATGTTAAGAAGGCTTTGGCAGTGTAGAGTAAGATGACATTTGGGGATATTTTTAAGAAGATTGCAAAGCATAGAGGATATCATCAAGGTGCATGAGGTGGAGTTTGAGCTTAATCCTACTGCTCAAAACAAGGCAAAGCTACATAGAGCACATGCCGATCTCACTAGATACTTACACATAGAGGAAGAGTTCTGGAGGCTAAAATGTTACATCTCGGGTTTTCGTATGTTAAAGTTTTGTCTTCAGTTAATCGACGTAGACGCGGGGATGAGATTATTTTGAGATTAACGTATTTATGCTATTTATAACAAGCGATAAGTAAGTGATATGAAAAATAAAGGGTACGCGAATTAAAGAAAACGAGTTTCATTGAAGGTGGCCGATTTAGGATAAAATATGGGTTGAACGATGATACCTGATATTTATGGACTAGTACCATACAAGGTACTATATGACCACGGTATGTGATATATAAAGTATATTAAAGATAAGTAAAATTTTAGTAATTTGAGATAATTTTTAAATTATGAGGATAATTCGTTAATTACCGGATAACGAGATATTATTTAATTATCTAATAAGTTGATAAAAAATTATAAATTCCACCCAAAAAAATAACGTGGCAGCAAAAGCTAACCAAACAAAATGACAAAGAGTCAAATTAGCTTAGGTGGCAACATTTCATAATAAAGACACCCCACTTTCTTATACTTCGCGTAGAATCAAAATATTACCATTATGAACATCAGGAAACATTAGCCATTTTCAAAAGCTTTTAACAAATATTCATTTCCTATGTCTTGAATAGAAAGACAAAAATCATAAAGTTAGTCATTTCCTACAAATTAGAACTTAGGAATGAATAGTTAAGAAGTCTACAAAAACAGAACGTGCAATTTTTATGATATCTTCAACAAGTTCTGGTCTAAACCATTCATTAGCAACGAGATTTCTTGCAATCAAACTCTCCCGTAAGAATATTATACGGAATATTCCCTACTTCAAGTATGTTAAGGTTATCTTTTTTCTTTTTGGCATGATTCAAATTATATAGAAGAAATAAGAAAACGCACGATTTTCATTAATTACTCTATTCATAGAAATACTAAGAGTGTCTATATTCTTGATTCCCCATTTAAATTATTATTATCTTTTGTTCATAAGTCCCAAAAAAATACGTATTTGATAATGTTTATCCGAAGGGCATATTGATTTTTATGGCCTAATAGAAGATTTACGATCCAGCAGAATTGCGGCTACAAATTTAATGCTAGTTGTCTTGTTTATAATAACATGTAGCATGAGAATATTAGGCCGATCACTAGCAATATAATGTACTCTTTTCATGTAATGTCTATAACAATGTATTACTGCAAAAATTGAAGTTTCATTTCATATAACTATTCTACGTTGAAGTTCAATTAAACTTCATATAAGGATGACATTCCGAAAAGATTTTATTGACGTACTTTTCATGTATTGCATTCATTTATATTGACCCATGACCAAATGGCGTTATATACGCGTATATATGTATATTATATGTATATGAGATATGGGAAAAAGGTTACGGCGTTATATACGCACTACCACCTGATCAGTTGGTATATGTTGATGATGTTGCCCACAGTGGTCGAGACGATATTATGGGATGCCCTCAGAGGCTTGATGATATTATGTACACCTATACCTATGCATGACACGACATTTATATGCACGTGCATGACATTATAAATGTTTCATAATTTACAAAGATATTCAGATTTACAGATGGATTTCTTTATTCCATATTTCATCCATGTCTTTTACGTACCGATTTTCATGCCTTACATAATCAGTACATTTTTCGTACTGACGCCGTATTTCAGAGGGCCTGCGTTTCATGCCCGCAGGTGCAGGTAGGCAAGCTGGCGGTCCCCCTTCTTAGGATCCTTGATCAGCGAGAGTTGGCGTGCTCCACTTGATCCGGAGCTGCTTTTGATTTTGGTACGATATACATGTATATATATATANGGTATATAGTTGTCTATAGCGGCCTTGCCGGCTCGCCCACTGTAATCCTCACCTATATGTATATATGTCTTTTGGACAGGTTTTCCTCGCGCATGTTATTCTCGTAATTCAGCAGATATTATTCATGTTTATATCTTAGTCACATGCTTAAGGGTGTTCGACAGGTAGGAATCAGGCACTCGTTGCGGCCCATCGGTTTGGGTCGTGACAAAAGTGGTATCAGAGTAGTTCTGTCCTAGGGTTGTCTACAGACAGTGTCTAGTAGAGTCTGGTTTATGGGTGTGTTGTGCACCACACTTATAGACATGAGGCTACAGGACATATAGGATGTTATCCTCTCTTTTTATCTTAGATCGTGCGATATAAGAATTCATGTGTCCTAACGATATGCTATATTTTCAGCGATGCCGCCAAAGACTACAGCCGCCCAGAAGGGAAAGTCCGTGGCTGGTGAGACTACCAGTCGAGCGCCACGAGTTACCAAGGCTCGAGAGAGTCTCATAGTGAGATTCCATCTCAGACTTCACATACCCCGCCCTTTCCAAAAGAGTTCTGAGGGGCACCAGCTCCAGCGCCCGCCCCTGTACGTTCAGCCCCTCAGCCAGATGCACGGGGTCAGAAGATGAGAGATGTTATTCAGCTATTAACTCGATTAGTAACCGCATAGGCTCGGCTTCAGGAAGTAGGTATTGGTCATGCAGGTAGGTCTGTCAATGCGAGGGTTCGTGACTTCATTAATTTAGAGCCCCCGGTATTCACTGGGCCAGATCCAAACAAAGACCCTCAGGTATTTATTGATAGAATGCAGAGGACGTTAAGGGTAATGAAGTCCATTGTGACTGAGTCGGTTGAGATAGCTTCCTATAGACTCCGAGATGTTGCACCTAATTGGTACGATTCTTGGGAATTGTCCAGAGGTGAGGATACCCCTCTAGCAGTATGGCAGGAGTTTATAGAATCTTTTCTTCGTCATTATCTGCCATCAGAGCTTAGACGGACTTGGTTGGCTTCTTGTGATGCCAACGTTGATTGTAGATCAAAGATAGTCTGATTTCAATTTCCAGGGGAGCCTGTTTTGGAGTGGAAAGGTAATACGGCGTCGCCAAGAGGTAGATTTATTTCCTATATCAAGGCAAGGAAGATGATCAGAAAGGGTTGTATTTATCACTTAGTCCGGGTTCAAGATATGAAAGTAGAGTCACAAACTATTCAGTCCATCACTGTGGTTAATGAGTTTCCTGATGTTTTTCCTGATGAACTTTCGGGTCTCGCGCCAGAGCGATAAATTGAGTTTGCTATTGACCAACTACCAGATATTCATCCAATATCTATTCCTCCCTATAGAATGGCCCCCGAAAAGCTGAAAGAGTTGAAGGAACAACTAAAGGATTTTCTTGAAAAAGGATTTATAAGACATAGTACATCACCATGGGGAGCATCTGTGTTATTTGTAAGGAAGAAAGATGGTTCCTTACGGACGTGTATTGATTATAGACAGTTGAATAAGGTGACGATCAAGAATAAGTACCCGCTCCCGAGGATTGATGATTTATTTGATCAGTTGCAAGGTGCCAAGTGTTTTTCAAAGATAGACTTGAGATCCGGGTACCATCAGGTAAGGGTTAAGGAGGAAGCTATTCTGAGGACAGCATTCAGGACCAGATACGGGCACTTTGAGTTTCGTGTTATGTCGTTCGGTTTGACTAATGCCCTAGCAGTATTCATGAATTTTATGAATCGTGTGTTCATTCCCTTTTTAGATCTGTTCGTAATTGTATTTATCGATGATATATTTATGTATTCTTGTTCAGAGGCTGAGCATGCATATCATTTGCGTACTGTGCTCAGTGTTCTAAGAAAAGGGAAGTTGTATGCAAAATTCTCTAAATGCGAATTCTAGTTGAACTCTGTAGCTTTCCTTGGGCATATCATTTCTGGTGAAGTCATCCGGGTGAATACACAAAAGATTGAGGCAATAAAGACTTGGCCTAGACCCACAACACCGACGGAGGTTCGTAGCTTTCTCGGTTTGGAAGGTTATTACAGAAGATTTGTAGAGGGATTTTCTTCCCTTTCAGCACCTTTGACAAAGTTGACTCGGAATGGAGGAAACTTTCAATGGACTGATGCTTTCGAACGGAGTTTTCAAGCATTAAGGGGCAGATTAACTTCAACATCGGTTCTAACGCTCCTAGAAGGGACCGATGGTTATGTTATCTATTGTGACGCTTCAGGCGATGGAGTAGGTTGTGTGATGATGCAGAATGGTAAGGTTGTAGCGTATGCTTCAATACAACTAATAAAGCACGAGAAGAACTACCTGACCCACGATTTAGAGTTAGTCGCGGTGATTCATGCACTAAAGATGTAGAGGCACTACTTGTATGGCATTCATGTTGATATCTATACGGATCATAAGAGCCTCCAGTATATCTTCTAGCAAAAGGAATTGAATTTACGTCAAAGGATATGGTTGGTGTCCGACGCCCTCAGCCGTAGGTCTGTGGGTAGCCTATCATATTTACAACCAAAAAAGAGGGGAATAGCCCATGAGATTCATCATCTAGCTAGTCTTGGAGTTCGGTTACTGGAATCAAGTGATATTGGAATTACTATTCAAGATACGGCAACATCCTCGTTAGCAACTGAAGTGAAGAAACGCCAGTACGAGAATCCTGTGTTAGTTCATTATAGGGATACCACCCCTCAGAAGGAGAAGACAACGTTTGAAATTACAGGAAATGGGGTCCTCAGATGTCGAGGACGATTGTGTGTACCTAATTTTGTATGGTTGCGTCAGCAGATTATGGGAGAAACTCACTATTGTCGTTATTCTATCCATCCCGGAACAACAAAGATGTATCATGATATCATGGAAGTATATTGGTGGGACGGAATGAAAAAGGATATAGCGGAGTTTGTTGCTCAGTGTCCTAATTGTCAGCAGGTGAATATTGAGCATCAAAAACCCGATGGATTATTGCAGGCTATGGAAATTACGACTTAGAAATGGGAAGTAATCAATATGGATTTCATTGAAGGCTTACCTCGTACCCAGCGTAAGTTCGATTCGATATGGGTGATTGTTGATAGGCTTACAAAGTCAGCCCATTTTCTTCCCGTTAGGACTACATATTCCGCGGAGGATTATGCAAGGCTTTATATCAAGGAGATAATACGACTGCATGGTGTTCCTGTATCTATTATCTCTGAAAGAGGAGCTCAATTTACAGCAAATTTTTTGAGGTTCTTCCAAAACTAAGTGGGGACTCAGGTAAGTCTTAGCACAAAATTTCATCCCTAGACAGACGGACAGGCTGAGCGCACTATTCAGACACTTGAAGATATGTTAAGGGCTTGTGTAATAGACTTCAAGGGTAGCTGGGATGATCATCTGCCGATTATCGAGTACGCATATAATAATAGCTATCATTCCAGTATTCAGATGGATCCATATGAAGCTCTTTATGGACGGAAGTGTAGGTCGCCTATAGGGTGGTTCCATGTTGGGGAAGCTACGTTAGTAGGACCAGAGTTGGTACAGCAGGCAATCGAGAAAATTAAGCTTATACAGGAAAGGCTATTAGCATCTCAAAGCCGTCAAAAGTCTTATGCGAATAATCAATGGCGAGACTTGGAATTTGAGGTTGACGATTGGGTGTTCCTAAAGGTATCACCGATGAAAGGCGTTATGAGATTTGGAAAAAGGGGGAAACATAGCCCTCGGCACATTGGACCATATAGGATCATACGCTAGGTAGGCCAGGTAGCATACGAATTAGACTTACCTTGGGACTTGGAGTCTGTACTGTTGATACCAAATTTTTCCCTATAATATTTTTTTTAAATGCATATATACCCTTCAAAATAATGCATTAGCATCAATTAATATCTTCCACAATTTCTGCCTTTTTTAGGATTTTTAATTAATTTACACCAGTATTTTATTATACAAATAATTATTAATTGCATTACAAATAATCTTATAACAATTTTTTATGGATTAACTTCACTGTTTATATTCATACTAAGCTTTAATTATTTTATAAATTGCCACATTTATATTTTTGGTTATATTTGCAATGACTTTGCAATAATAGCCCATGTATGTGTTATTACAATATTTCATCATAAAATAGCTTTTTATATTTTTATAATATTGAATAATTGTTTTAAAACATCTTTATGCATGAAATTCATTTTTTTGCAATTTGTTAATTATTTTTACAAATTATTTTATTAATTAATTGGGTATTCAACAATTAGCTCTTTTTAATCCCTTTAAATTTTTGGACCTAACCCTTTATACCAGCCCAAACCCCCTCAAAACTTGTCCCAATTCACCCCAGGCCCAAATCCACACGTACCCGACCCAAAGACCCCGTCTAATCGTGGTCGTTGATCTCTAAGATCAACGGTCCACATCATTTCTTACCTTTTTAATTCTAAAGCCTAACCCTAACCCCTCCATTCCTCTTCTTCCGCCGTCACTGATTTCCCTAATCCCTCCTTCTCTCTTAGTAACCCCCTAAATCCTAATCACCGTCACAGGTAAAACTCCCTATTTATGGAGTTTCTATGTATTTTATGGCCCTTACCGGCCTAATACACCTTCTGGTTGCTTGATTACATGGATTCCTAAGGGAATCTCAAAGAGATTCAGCTTGATTTTTATCCGAAACTTGTTTACAGGCATGTCTATGGTCATTCCCGTTTGTGAGTACTGATTTCCTCCTATTTTTAGTTCGAATATATGGGTTTTGACCGAGCTTCTTTCATCTATGATGTTTTTGAAAAACCCTAGTTTTACGACTACTTGAATCTGTTCAGATCTTTGTAGATCTGAAACGATTCGTGTGTTATCTGGTGTTTTCCCTTGAAAATCTTCAGTTTTGGTTAACTATTTTGATTCCATTTACTTTTTCTGAAACTAGGGTTCATCCTAAGTTTCTTCAAATGGGTTTTCTAACTTTCAAGTGTTTAGTCTAATTATTTCTTTACTGGTTTGGTTGATTTTCGTGTATATGCTTAAACCCTAGGTCTGCTTTTGTTATTGCACTGATTTCTTCAATTTTCTTCCGTTATTTATTTATTTCTGTCAACCCAATATACTGATTGACTTCTATTAGGGATTCGAATAATTTTTTCCTGTTAAAATCCATATTTTCTGGGATTTTTACTTACTTTCCTTATTTGTGACCTTTAATTGGTGTTACTTGCCTTATTCCGACTAATTAGTTAATTTAAGGTCAATTAGTGATTTTTTTACCTTATTTGAGTCCCAATCAGGGCTGGTAATTGATTCTCCTTGTGCTAATGTGACCTTCCGGGATTCTGTTTGTGCAAATTAGTTGGGTTTAGCCCCAATTAACTGATTGATTATATTTACTTGCCTTATTTATGAACTCTAAATTATTTTTACCTTATTTGTTTTACCTCACTAAGTGCTATATATACACCCTCATTTTGATTCTTCAAACACGAACAATAGTTCAAAATACACTCACACACAAACTTTTCTCCCATCTTGCTACTCCTGTTTACTATATTGTCTAGCCGGCTGAAAGTCAAGTCTAGATCATTGAATTATGCATACTTTACCTTTTGTTTGCTACCTTTAACTGGTATGTCTCTATCCTTAATGTCATTCATTATACTATGAAGCTTAAATCTATGTGCTCTTTGTTGCTCTACTTCTGTTAAATCCATGTCTCTTCTGTACTAGTCTAACTACTTATGTATTTAAATCTATGTCTTTTCCTGTTTATTTCTTTAATCAACATGTTTACTCCTGTTTAAGTTTCACTCTTTCCTGATTATCACTTTAATCAGCATGTTTACTTATGTTTAAGCTTCAGTCCTTTCATGTTTATTGCTTTTAAAACCAACATGCACTCATGCATTTAGTCTCCTATCTTTCATGTCTTGCAACTCCAACTAGTATGGCTACTTTTGTGTAATTTAATTGGTGTCTTCCTTGATCTCAGCCAACATGATCACTTCTGTATTACTGCGTTTAATCAGCATGTTTGCTGATGTGTTTAAGCTCTGTGTTTTCTTGTCTCTTGCCTTAAGTCAGTATGCTTACTCCTATCATTACGTATGGTTGTTAGACTTATGTGTTTCCTGTCTAGGGCCCTAAATATGTATGTGATATCCTAGTCTGTTGTTATGAACTTAGTTATTGTAGAATGTCAACCTACCGCTACCTGCTCAATGCCCCTACTAATTAGCATGCTCACCTTGTTTTGTGTGTTCCTGATTCAGGATTCCTATGTTCCTAACCCCTGCTCCCTTCTCTGTGAAATTGCTTGTCCTCATCATGTTATATGCCCACCTAGTGTCAATTAATGAACTAAGCCAAGCTGGGCAATGTGAATCATGGTTTTGAAACTTTGTGACTGTGTTACTACTTGCTGTTGGTTTGTTGAACCTTTGTCTTTTCAGAATGTTTCTAAATTGTTTTCACTTCTAACATGTTTTCACCTCTAAATTGTTACCACTTAGGAACTGTTTTCACTTCTGAATCGTTTACTTCTGAACTATTTTCTTAAAACTATTCATACTCTTTCAAGCACTATCTTCCACTCCTACTCTTAGAATATCTAGGATCCTGTCCCTCCAGTGTGAGCACTTCCTAGGAGTCCATGAGACTCCTCCGAACTCTGACACACCGAGGTTGGCCCTTCCACACTGCACAAAAGACTGTTTCCATTTAAAGGTTCTTGGTGTGAGCATTTCCCGATGTCCCTGAGGCCTTTGGGAACTTTGACGCACCAGGATACCCCTTGGACACTATGAGATATGGTACTTTAGACTTGGTTAGAAGGCCTGATCCTACGGGTTTGCTTTTGGTCCTATCCAGTCTCCCTATAGTATAGCATTATTTATTCTATAATTCATTTATTGTATGGTCTGTAATTAATAATTCTTGTAAAACAGATATTGGGGATATTAGTAAAATGGGAGGGACTTTTATATACATTTTGTGGGAAAATCGGGTAGAAATCATGCTCTTAGGACTATTATAATTATCTACCTGCATTAGAAACCATGCTTATAGGATTATTATGTGCACTAGGAAACATGCCTATAGGTTCATCATGTCATTTGTTATAAACTTCCACTTCTCAAATTCTGCATGCTCGCGTATGCTTAGAAATACCGTCTCTAGGTTAATATTAATTTTGCATTGATAATCATGTTCATAAATCCTCTTATGTGCATTAGAACCATGTTTAAGGACTTTTATTGCACCCGCCTAGATATCATGTCTATAGTCAAATCGTATAAAATCAGTTTCTTCAATAGCAACCATGTCTATAAGAATAAATATGGAAGCAGTCCTAACACCTAGATATCATGCTTATAGAGATAAATATATAAAATCAATTCCGCAACGTTTGTGATGATTTTTCAGCATCTAGATAGCATGCCTATAGGACATAATGAACCAAACTGCCTGCTTAAAATCATTTACTAGTTTATTATGACTCTGATTAACAATTAGATATCATGTTTATAGGACATCTCAGATCCACGCCTAGGCAAGCCTGTAGGACAACTATAATCTTGCAGATTGTAAAATTGTGCTTTGTTTAATTACTTGTGAACTGCCCAGATTCAGCAAGCCCTAAAATCAGTAGGCAAACTGATTAGGTCTCCACTGTCTCGCTTTAATAAAATACTATATACATTCTGCTTTGTGCTCACCTACATATCCTGCTTTAGGACTCTTAAAGTGTCTGAAATATTGTTGTTTGAGACGTGCAATTGCCTATTTATTTGTGGAGGTAAAAGTGAGTTTTTGATCGTTCCTTTATCTGAAAGTCCTATTTGTTTTGCTTGTCTCTTAGATTTTCTCCTTTTAAGCACCTTAGGAGAGTCTAGATCCACCTTAACTAGAAGTCCTAAACACCTCCAGGACTGTAAGTGTGGGATGGGTAATGCACGCATAAAGTACGTTTAATTAGAATCGCTAATATAACCACCAAGGGGAGGGTAATTGGGTAGTAAGGGATATGATGACTTGTGCGCTAATGCCACGCGTAACACCTCTAATTGAGGAAAGCTTACCGGGTATTGCATAGAAGTGATCCTATAGGCTAATAAACCTAGGACTCCCTTTATGCATGTTTTTAATTCTTATGTGTTTAAATTTCTTCATTTCCTCAATGACTAATTCACAAAATGAGTTTGGCCGGGACCCATCGTTGTGGACCTCGAGGAGTGCCTAACACCTTCCCCTCGAAGTAATTTTGAGCCCTTACCCAGTCTCTGGTAATGTAAACCGGTTTCTATGAGTTATTTGCATTAGGTTCCCTAACGCACCTTTAATCAGTTAGTGACGACTCTTCAATTTCCATACCCCTTTCCCAAAAGGAAATGAGTTGTCCCAAAAAATGTCGAAACTCGGACTCCGTGAAAGGAAAAAGGGGGCGCGACATGTACATCCAGTATTTCATGTGTCTATGCTCCATAAATGTATCGTAGATCCTTCCAGAGTTGTGTCAGTTGACGACATTCAGGTCACAGAGCAGCTATCATATGAAGAAACTCCCATTGCTATATTAGACAAACGAGTTTGGAGATTTAGAACTAAAGATGTAGTTTCAGTAAAAGTACTTTGGAGAAACAACAATGTGGAAGAAATGAATTGGGGGCCGAGGAAGACATGAAGTCTAGATATCCCTACTTATTTCCTCCTCTAGATAAGGATCCGACTGAGACGTCATAACCTTAAGGTACGTGTATGGATTCTTGTAACAGTTATTGTCGTTGGTCGTGTGAGGCCATTGTCGTTATTGATGATTGTGGTCTTATGTGGCGTTGAATTATTAAGTTTCTACAGGAAGAGTTGGTAATAGTATTGTTACAAAGGCGACTCTGTCAAGGTTATATAGATCTCGGAGAGTTAAATATTCGAGGACGAATGTTTCTAAGGGGGGGAGGATGTTACATCTCGTGTTTCCGTTCGTTAAAGTTTTGTCTTCAATTAATTGACGTATACGGAGGGATGAGATTATTTTGAGATTAACGTATTTATGCTATTTATAACAAACGATAAGTAAGTGTCATGAAGGATAAAGGGTGCGCGAATTAAAGAAAACGAGTTTCGTTGAAGGTGGGCGATTTGAGATAAAATATGGGTTGAGCGATGATACCCGATATTTGTGGACTAGTACCATACAAGATACCATATGACCACGGTATGTGATATATAATGTATATTAAAAATAAGTAGAATTTTAAATAATTTGAGACAATTTTTAAATTATGCGGATAATTGGTTAATTACCGGGTAACAGGACATTACCCATTTTCAAAAGCTTTTAACAAAGCTTCATATCCTATGTCTTGAATAGAAAGACACAAATCAAAACATTAGTCATTTCCTACAAATTAGAACTTAGGAATGAATAGTCAAGAAGTCTACAATAACAGAACCTGCAATTCTTATGAAATCTTCAACAAAGTTCTGGTCTAAACACTTCATTAGCAACGAGATTTCTTGCACTCGAATTCTCCTACAAGAATATTATACGGAATTTTCCCTACTCCAGGTATGTTAAGGCTATCCCTTCTTTCTTTTTGGCATGATCCAAATTATATAGAAAAAACGAGCAAACACACGGTTTTCATAAATTACTCTATTCATAGAAATACTAGGGATGTCTATATTCTTAATTCCCCATATGAATTATTATTATCTTCTATTCATGGGTCCCAAAAAACACGTATTTGATAATGTTTATCCGAAGGGCATATTGATTTTTATGGCCTAATAGAGGATTTACGATCCAACAAAATTGCGGTTACAAATTTAATGCTAGTTGTCTTGTTTATGATAACCTGTAGCGTGAGAATATTAGTCCTATCACTAGCAATATAATGTACTCTTTCCATATAATGTCTGTAACAATGTATTACTGCAAAAATTGAAGTTTCATTTTATATAACTATCTACGTTGAAGCTCAATTAAACTTCATTTAAGGATGACACTCCGAAAATATTTTATTGACGTAATTTTCATGCATTGTATTTATTTATGTTGACCCATGATCAGATGACGTTATATATGCGTATATATGTATATTATATATATATATGGGATATGGAAAAAAGGTTACGGCTTTAAATACGCACCACCAGCTGCTCAGTTGGTATATGTTGATGATGTTGCCCATAGTTGGGATGCCCTCAGAGGCTTAATGATATTATGTACACCTATACCTATGCATGACACGACATTTATATGCATATGCATGACATTATAAATGATTCAGAATTTACAAAGATATTCAGATTTACAGATGGATTTCTTTATTCCATGTTTCATCTATGTCTTTTACGTATCGATTTTCATGCCTTACATACTCAGTACATTTTTCGTACTGACGCCCTATTTCAAGGGGCCTGTGTTTCATGCCCGCAGGTGCAGGTAGGCAAGGTGACGGTCCCCCTTCTTAGGATCCTTGATCAGCGAGAGTTGGCGTGCTCCACTTGATCCGGAGCTGCTTTTGATTTTGGTACGATATGCTTGTGTGTATATATATATATATATATATATATATATATATCTTTTGGACAGTCCTCGCGCATGTTATTCTCGTAATTCAACAAATATTATTCATGTTTATATCTTAGTTACATGCTTAAGGGTGTTCGACAGGTAGAAATCGGGCACTCGTTGCGGCCCATCGATATGGGTCGTGACAAAAAAATTGAGATGTAATGGTTTAAAGATGGGGACAGGAAAACAAAATATTTCATGCTCATGTTAAGGGTAAGAGAAAGGGGAATGGATCGGAGTGCAGCAAGCTCATCTAATATATCCGACTTCGCTTGCTTGCACGACCGCCACACTCCTCTTTGCTTTTAAAATAAAATATTTCTTGGCAATAATGGGAATTGGGTAGAATCACAAAGGGGGATGTCTAAGGGGGCAGTAGAGTTTCTTCAAAAACAGTTCACTGAGGAGAGCTTACCAACAAACTTTGATATTGTAAACCATGTTCCCAAAATGGTTTCTGAAGAGTATAATGGTAGGCTATATGCAGAACCTACTATGGAGGAGGTAAAACTGGTTCTTTTTGGGCTGAATAGAGACAATGCTTGTCACGATCCGAAATTTCCACCATCGGGACCATAATGGCGTCTAACGTTGAGCCCGCTAGATAAGCCAACATGATTATTCAGTTTACATTATTCCTTAACTATTAATCATGAACAGATAAATAACCAGACTGATAAGAGTTAAATTTAAAAAACACAGCGTAATGTAAATGTGTTTTATTTCAATACTTTACGAAACTGCACCAAAATCTAGCCAAATCCCAGAAACAGTGGAGTCACAACTCACGGACTATCTAAGAGTAGTACATATAACAATCTGAAAGAAATAATATATATGTTTTCTGAAGTACTAGAAACAGAAATAAAGGAAAGTGGAAGGGGACGCCAAGGCCTGCGGACGCTTGCAGGACTACCTCAGTGTCTCCGAATGAACAAAAGGAAGCCGCCTAACTCAATATCCACTAGGTCCTGTACCGGGATCTGCACAACAAAAAGTGAGCAGGTGTAGTATCAGTACAACCGAACCCATGTACTGAGTAAGTATCGAGCCTAACCTCGGCGAAGTAGTGACGAGGCTAGGACATATATAATATCACCTGTGCAATTTAATAATATATAAAAGAAATAACGACAGGAAGTGAACAGTTAAGTACAAAAATGGGGGAAAACATGCTGGGGAAAAGGGGTAGCAATTACTGAAATAACGGAACAAGGCAACAATTTAAATATCAAAATAACAACAGGAATTAACAACACAGAACAAACAAGTACACGGCATCACCCTTCATGCTTTTACTCTCATCCTCACAATAAGTAAATAGAAATGGCACGGCATGACCCCTCGTGCTACAATATCATAACATAGCACGGAATGTCCCCTCGTGCTAAAATATCATAAACATGGCACGGAATGTCCCCTCGTACTAAAAGATCATAAACATGGCACGGAATGTCCCCTTGTGCTAAAATATCATAAACATGGCACGGAATGTCCCCTCGTGCTAAAATATCATAAACAACAGTTTGGCAAAGAAAATCAACAATGAGAACCATAAATCACAACATCCCGGCAAGGGAACAATCAACAGGAATAATATCGTCCCGGCAAGGGACACAGCTATAACCAATCTCACTCAAGTGTATAATTTAACAAAATATTCCTCAACCGAACAAGTACTCAACAGTATTCACAACCATAAATTTCCATCAAATGAATAACTACCAAATTGAAATTTAATCCATAACACAGTAAATCTCAATGAAAATTACCTAATTCACAATAACCGACTCACGGGCATGCTTGACAACAACATATAGGTACTCGTCACCTCACCTGTATGTTGAACATGGAATAAACACGTAGAAAATAAGACTCAACGCCTATTCCCTAAAGCTAAGGTTAGGCCAAACACTTGACTCGACTTCCGCGATCAAAATCAAGCCTCAAGCACCGCTTTTCCTTTTGAACCCGACTCCGAATCAATCGTATCTAGATATAATTGACTCAATAACATCAATAAATGTTAACCAATTCAAGTCCAATGCTTAATTATAGACTTTCTTACATTCTTCCCAAAAATCCAAAAATCGACCCCGGGCCCGCTTGGTCGAAACACGAGGTTCGGACCAAAACCCAATCACCCATTCACCCACTAGCCCGAATATGTAATTTGTTTTGAAATCTGACCCCAAAACGAGGTCAAATTCCTAATTAATCAAAAAGCCCTAACTCTACCCAAATCCCTAATTTTCTACCCTTAATCTCATGTTTTAGGCCTAGAAATATAATGAGTGTTGATAAATATTGAAGGAAATGGGTCTAAGATTACATACCTATGAAGTTGTGGTGAAGTTCTTCCAAAAATCACCTAAGGTGAAGTGAAGAAGAAGAAGTTGTGAAATTTGGGTCTAATCCGGTAATGGGTTCTGTTTTTTACCAAAAGAATAACTGGGCGAATTTTGACCTATGCGATCGCGATAGAGGGAATGCGATCGCACAGTTGACTGACTCCCATGCTCCGCGATCGCGACTGTGCAAATGCGATTGCACAGTGTAACCTCTACCCAGCCCCCCAGCCTTCCTAATCCTCTATGCGGTCACAACTAATGCTATGCGATTGCATAGTGCTACAGACCCCTCTCCTAAAACTGTGCTATGCGATCGCGAAGGACCCTATGCGATCGCATAGTGCATGACACCAGACATCAGAAAACTGTGCAACACCAGATTTTTGCTAAGTTAAACACTCTGACGCCTACCCAAAACTCACCCGAGCCCTCGGGGCTCCAAAACAAATATGCACACAACCTTAAAATCATCCTACGGACTTATTCGTGTAATAAAATCACCAAAATAACATCATAAATAACAAATTTAACCCCAAAATCCATGAAAGTTTCCAAAGACTTCTAAAACATCAAACTTTGCATTTATGGTCCGAATCACGTCAAATGACTTCCGTTTCTTACCAAACTTCACAGATATGACATAAATATTATATCCAACCTGTACCGGGCTCCGGAACTAAGATACGGGCCCGATACCATAGATTTCACATATAATTACATTTTCAAAAACCTCTTATAGTTTCAGAAAATAATTTCTTTCAAAAATTCATTTCTTGGGCTTGGGGCCTCGGAATTTGATTTCGGGCATACGCCCAAGTCCCATATTTTCTTACGAACCCTTCGGGACCGTCAAATCACGGGTCCGGATCCGTTTACCAAAAGTTTTCACCAAATTAAACTAAATTCAAATTTCAACACAAACTTATCATTTTCTTCAATTTGTTTCACATAAAGACTTCCCGGCTACACGCCCGGGATACGCACGCAAACTGAGGTGATATAGAAGGAGGTTTTCACGACCTCGGAACACAGAATTAACTAAAAATATACGGGATGATCTTTTGGGCCATCGCAATGCTAGTGGCCCTAATGGCTTCACTGGCCAATTTTATCACTCTTGTTAGGACATAATATGTGAAGATGTGATAGGCATAGTCATGGATTTCTTTTGTGGATCAGAACTACCAAGGTTCATTGACATACTAACCTAGTGCTATTGCCAAAAGAAGGAGAATGTGGCCACATTTTCTGATATGAGACCTATTAGTTTGAGAAATTTCTCAAACAAGGTCATCTCTTGAGTGTTTCATTAGAAGTTGGTGGATCTTATATCTACACTCATCTCTCATAATCAGGCGTGGTTTGTGAAAGGAAGGAGTATTGTGGAATACATCCTGCTAACACAAGAGATACTAACAAATCTTAGAAAGAGAGACATACCATCCAATGTAGTGATCAAGTTGGATATGACTTAGGCATATGATAGTGTGATGACCTAAAAGGTCATCCTAAGTAATTCTAGCTAAATATATGTTCTGAGGCCCTGAAATCCTCCGTTAATCTCACTTCAATATGCGTGCGTAGCCGGGGCGTGTAGCCGAGAAGTCTTTATATTGAAATTTGATGAAAAATAGAATTTATGATAATTAAATGAATAAAGTTGACTTTGGTCAACATTTTTGGTAAACGGATTCGGACCCGTGATGTGACGGTCCCGGAGGATCCGTAGGAAAATATGGGACTTGGGCGTATGACCGGAATCGAATTCCGAGGTCCCAAGCGAGAAATGAATTTTTAAAGAAAATTATTTTCTGAAAATGATAAAGACTTTTGAAAATGAATTTTGATGTGAAATCCGTGTTACCGGGCACGTATTATGGTTACGGAGCTTGGAACAGGTTTAATATGGTTATTATGAGTTGTCTGCAAAATTTGGTAAGAAACGGACTTGGTTTGACGTGTTTCGGATCAAAAAATGGAAAATTTGATAGTTTATGAAGTTTGAGAAAATTCTATGGATTTTGGAGTTTAATTCGATGAATTTGATGATATTTTGATGATTTAAAAGCTTGAACAACTCCGTAGAATGTTTTGGGAGTCGTGTGTGTTTTTGGTTTTGAGCCCCGAGGGCTCGGGTGAGTTTCGGGTAGCTAACGGGGTGTGAAAACATGAAAATCTGGTATTTTTGATGAATTGCTGGTGTTTGGTGTAATACCCTTCGCGAACGCGACCAAGGGCTCGTGAACGCGAAGGCTAATTATTGAGGCCTGGGATTTTACTCTACGTGAATGCGTAGAGGGAGACGCGAACGCGAAGCACTGGACAGTGCTTCTACGCGAACGCGTCCCCAGGGGTGCGAACGCGTAGTGTTAGGCTGGGGTCTGGGGGGCTGGGTAGTTTGTTCTTCGCGAACGCGGCCCTATGATCGTGAACGCGTAGGCCAATGGAGTCAAACCTACGCGAACGCGGCCAAGGACTCGCGAACGCGGCCAAGGACTCGCGAACGCGTAGGTCAGGTTAGTCAACCCTTCGCGAACGCGGCCAGGGGCCTGCGAACGCGAAGGGTATTTTTCCCCAATTATACCCCAAAAACAGAATACCGTACAGGATTATCATAATTTTCACTTCCTTCTTCTTCTCCAAGCCCTATTGAAGACCTCCAAGCCATTTTCTCCGCCATAACCATTTGGGTAAGTGTTCCTAACACCAATTTCTTCCATTTTCCTTCCCTAATCACTAGAACCTAGGCCTAAAATCATGAAAACAAGGTAGAAATCAGGGGGTTTTGGGTAGAGTTAGGTTTATGGAATTTTTGGGAATTCAACCTCGTTTTGGGGTCGGATTCTAAAGCAAATTGTATATTCGGGCTCATGGGGTTATGGGTGATCGGGTTTTGGTCCGAGCCTCGTGTTCGGACCAAGCGGGCCCGAGGTCAAATTTTAGTATTTTTGGAAGAATAGTAGAAAATGTATAATTAGGCTTCGGAATTGGTTTATTGAGTATTTATTGATGTTAATAAATCCATTATGTCAAGATATTATCGATTCGGAGTTGGATTCGAGAGGGAAGGCGGTATTAGAGGCTTGACTTGCACGTTGGAGCCGAGGTATGTGTTTGGCCTAACCTTAGCTTGAGGGATTAGGTATAGAGTCTTATTTGCTGTGTGTAATTCATGTCCAACGTATAGGCGGGGTGACGAGTGCCTATATGATGCGGTCAAGCATGCCCGTGAGTTAATTGTGATGAATCATACCGTGTTCTTAATATTCTCTGTACTATGAGTAATTGGTGATTTATAAGTGATACCTTGATGTTGTTTCATGACACGGGGAGTTATTGTGTTATTTGTTTCAGTTGAGGCTTTTACTGTTGAAATTGTATTTCTAATGCGAGGTTGGTTATAGCTGAGTCCTTTTGCCAGGATGATAGAATTTTATTGAGTATTCCATACACTTGAGACTTCATTATTGTTGATTTTCACATTATGTTGTTGCTTTTATATTATTTATCGCACGAGGGGACATGTCACGCTGATTGTTTGTTATTTATCACACGAGGGGACATACCGTGTTGATCGTTTATTATTTATTGCACGAGGGGACATGCCGTGCTGATTGATTGTTATTTATCACACGAGGGGACATACCGTGTTGATCGTTTATTATTTATTGCACGAGGGGACATGCCGTGCTGATTGATTGTTATTTATCACACGAGGGGACTTGCCGTGTTGATCGTTGATTATTTGTTGCACGAGGGGACATTTCGTGTCGAGTGTTACTATTTATGCACTAGGGGACATTTCGTGCTGAGTGATTGTGAGATTATGTACGAGGGGACATGCCGTGCCTTTTGCTGTTCATTATCTGTCCTGAGACGTTAAATTCTAACTTTTACTTTTTACACTTCAGTTATTACCCTGTTCTACTGCGCTAGCATTTTGTTGCCCCTTTAACCCCCAGCATGTTCTCCCCGTATCTGTCTTACTTGCTAATTTCCGTTGATATTTTCCTGTTATTATATAGAATTGCACGGGTACATATATTGTTGTCGGTCCTAGCCTCGTTACTACTTCGCCGAGGTTATGCTCGGCACTTACTCAGTACATGGGGTCGGTTGTACTGATGCTACACCTGCACTTCTTTATGTTGTGCAGACTACGTAGCCGGACCCGGGGGTCATTGACGGTCGCAGCATTCCATCAGTCCATACAGGAGACATCGAGGTAGACCCGCAGACGTTCGCGGGCCTTGGCG
>ML277671.1:702-13778 GCA_005239495.1 Nicotiana undulata
AAATCTCGCCTATCAACCGGAATTCGCCAAAATACTAACTTCGCCAATTCAAGCCTAATTCTACACCGGGCATCCTAAAAATATTCTGAACACACTCCTAAGTCCCAAATCACCTAACGAAGCTATCCGAACCATAAAATCCGCATTCCGAGTTCGTTTACCAATAAGTCAACTCCGGGTTGACTTTTCCAACTCTAAAGCTCTTGTTAGAGACTAAGTGTCTCAATCCACTCTATTTTCACTCCGAATCCGAACCAACCAACCCCAATACTCCATGAACAGCCTAACCGAGCTACTACAAGACAGAAATAAAGGAATAGATGCGTATACTGCGTAACGACGGACCGAGTCGTTACATATCCATCAAAGAGCATGTGTGCAAGCTTTTGAATTTTCGAACCTTGAACATTGCCGAATCATTTATGCTGGTTGACTTGAAGTGCCATGTACAATTTTATCCAACACATACCAGGCAGTAGGTACAGAATAAAAATAATTTAAATAATGGTATAAAAAATATAGATTTAAAAAAAAGGTTGTTTTAGCATAAAATAGCATATTCAACAATTTATATACAAAAAAACTACAAAGTATCTACAATTTGTGTTCAACGAGATCACAAAAATTGAAGAAGTAAAAAAATACAAGTAAACTACAAATTTAACAAAAAATGATATAACAGTTGGTGTATTTTCTGTTATGATTATACTTTCATATTCCACTATCGCCGAAGATGTTGGTATATCAATTAACTTCAGTGTTTCAGATGAACCTGCAAAAAATTAAAGCTAAATACAGTTATGAACTATATTGTAGATATTTTGTAGTAAATTTGTAGAACGAATGAAATTCAATATTTTATATTGAGCTACACATGATATGTAGTTTTGTTGTAGAAATATTGTAGAACAAATGAAATTCAATACTAATATATAGAGAGAGACTTGATATGTAGTTTTTTTGTAGAAACATTGTAGAACAGTAAGATACAACCAAAATTCACTACTGATGTAACAGATCAAACCTGCAATTGTGTTCGAATTGGAGATACTCAATTCCAAATTAAAATCACGGACTGTTATACATAGCGGATACATTCCTAAGCTTTTGTTTTCCTTTTTCGTCTCCATGTATACTCGAACTCCCATATTGTTCCTAATTTTTATTGGAGGACAATGTTCGTTGACAATTTATTTGATTTCGATTATTTTTTTCTGATGTATCGATCATTAGATACTCTACGATTGTAGAATTCAATAGGCTATAACTTGCATCTTCACTGACTACAATTTCATCGACCTGAAAATCTCTGTATCTCTCATAGTTATCCCAATTCCCATTTAGCTAAAGCATAATAGAGATTTTCGACATAATTGCGCGTGTTTCAGTAGAATTGTAGCTAATTTAGTCGGTTTTGATTTGTGAAACCAGAAAAACCAGTGAAACAGAGCGTTTTCGAAAAAACCAGAGTACTAGATTTTTTAGAAAAACGACCGTAATTAATAGCGAGATTTGCGTTGAATAAAATCTGGAAAAATCCTTAATATCCCGAAATTCGCACGCCTATTAAAGGACTTATACAGCTTAAAGGAGTCTGTTTTAAATGTGTTGTTTATATTTTATAGAAAATCTGTGAGCAGATCGAGTAATTTGTTAATTATAAATATTTTTGATAATATAGTTTCATATATGGTATAAGAATGAAAAATTCCCAAAATCTCTCTGGAAGCTGGACATATGTGAATCTTCCCTGATGCTGAATCAAATAAAAATAGGAGTAATTCCTTGTCCATAAATGTGAAATTTCATTTATAATCTCATAATGAAATAGAATTATTTTATATGATCAAAACATTTGTTCTTTTATATATTACACAGTGGATCAATCATACTCTTTAGAATATAAAAAAAAGGAATTAATTTAATCTTAAAAGTAAAAGAATAGATCTAATATATTATTATCTTTGAAAAGTTTCATTTTTAGAAAACAAGATATTAGTTCGGGGTGAAATCAAAATGAAAAATGGAAATGAAAATTTAGTTGGGGACTGAACAAATAAATGTCCAAGTGTTTTAAAAGGCGTGAGAGTAAGGTCAGGCGTTTTACATATGCTCAGCGAGGCATAAGCCCCGAGGTACGGGGCGTAAGTCCCATAAATATTTAATTTTTAATATTAAAAAAATATAATTACAATAAATATTTATAAACAGGTAAAATTACATAAAAACTGAAGAAAAAAACTATATATATAGATGTGCTCCGGCGCACAAAAAACTAGTCAAAATAATTTATTATACGTTATTTAGATGCACAACTAATTTGAGTCGAAAAGAATAAAGTTTTCTACATGGAGAATAAAAAGGATGACTAACCTGTAATTTGAACTTTGAACTTGCTTCAATGAAGGAGAATGAAGTTCTCTTTATATTTGTAAAAAAAAAAATTGAATATTTGTTGAGATATATTAGCAGACTAGCGGACAAGATGAAGAATTGGGAAAGACCATGAATTAGAGCTTCAATCAATAAAAAAGGTCTTGACTTTTAAATTCAATACATTTCAGTTCTTTTTTTTTTTTAACTTTGGAGTAATTACCAAGCCGACTTTTAAGAATTTGGGTATATTATAAAGGACGTATTCAACAAATCATGTTTTAATTTGAAAAAGTCTTTGGGGCTTACGCATCACTAAAAAAACGCGCATCAAACGCCGGGCGTACGCCTCTTGAGACTTTCGCCTCAAACCTTCACCTTCGACGTTTTTGATGCGCCTCGCCCCCTCGCCCCGAAAACACCTTTTAAAACAGTACTATCAACTAATCGTACTTTTGCGACATATATGATTGAATTAGTATGATTCACAAAATGTACCTTGCAAATTAAATGATTTTCTAAAATTTCTATTTATTTTTTTCAATTACAATAATTAACAAGGTTAATACTACCATATCTAAGAAATCGAATTAGTTGTGATTTTAGTCACAAAAAGAGTTGCTAATGGTGTCTTACAAAAAGAGTATTCAAGATAAAAGCGAATACATACGAAAAAAGTAAAGATTTCTCATGACATTGGTTGTCTTACAATAAAAAACAAAAGGATATTACATTGTAAAAATAATGAGTTAAGTTGGACGGATTTGGCAATAACCCATTGTTTAGTTCATATTGACCCAACTATTTCAGTCTAAGTATAATTATATATAATATTTGAGCAGGGTTGAGCAATGATTCATTTATTAGCTCAACCCATTTTAACGTAAAAATTGCGCGGGACGCCCTATTTGGTCGCCCCATTTAACCTATACCCATATTTTTAAAATTATTTAACCTATACCTTAATATTTATAACTTCAGGCGCCACCTTCTTGGTACCTGTGCAAAACTTCAGCTTATTTAGTGCTGAAGTTTTTACAAATGAACTAAATGACTTCAGCATTTTCTGCTGAAGTTTTTTAAAAAGCTTTATTGCAAAATTAATGAATCCAGGACAAAATTTCAGCTTATCTAAATAACTAAATAAACTAAGTTTTTTACAAATGAACTAAATAATTTCAGCATCTTCTGCTGAAGTTTTTGAAAAAGCTTTATGACAAAACTAATTAATCCAAGACAAAACTTCAGCTTATTTAGTGCTGAAATTTTTTCAAATGAACTAAATAACTTCAGCATCTTCTGCTGAAGTTTTTGAAAAAGCTTTATGACAAAACTAATTAACAAATGAACTAAATAACTTCAGCACTTCTGCTGAAGTTTTTGAAAAAGCTTAGAATGCTGAAGTTTGTGTGATTGCCTTTGCTACTTCAGGCTTATATACCTGAAGTTAATGCGAAAAGTGAGTACGTTTGCAATTGTTTTTACAAAACGAATATAAATTAAAACGTGATCCAAAAAGTGAATATAGATGCAAAAGCCCCCATTTTAACCCACTCAATTATAACCCAACTCACCCATTTGCCGCTCCGGCTAAATATTAAGCGATGACTTGGTCGATTTTAGCATACGAATTTACAATTACCGTGGTGAGCTCAGAGCCACAAAGTTTAACTATAGCTTTCTTTGACAAAATGGACACGAGGAGCACTAACATGTATCCACAATGTTAGTTGTATCACCTTAATATTTTAGCCTAACCAGACCTATCGCCTTAAAAAATGAAAATTGGTGGTCCCGGTTAACCATGCTCGTAAAGAAAAGGATAAAGTGCCCACTGAAGAGCATAACATAATTCACAAAACTCACTACTTTCTTGATTTTATAGCTTTTTCAGATGGCTACTCCAGTGAAAGTATATGGACCAACCTTATCAACTGCGGTCTCAAGAGTTCTAGCTTGTCTTCTTGAAAAAGATGTCCAGTTTCAGCTTCTCCCAGTTAATATGGCCAAAGGGGAACATAAGAAACCTGACTATCTCAAAATTCAGGTCAGTGTTTAGACTCTTTTTTTTAAGAAAAACAATTTGTCTACTCTATTTATCTCTTATATTATCCTAATTTTAAACAGCCCTTTGGACAAGTCCCAGCTTTTCAAGACGAGAACATCACTCTCTTTGGTAATTACACTTTTAGTCTCTGCATTTGCCAAGAATTCTTCGATTTTATGGTAGTCTTAATAGATTATGCATATACTTTTTGTATGGTTATTGTAGGATGGAATTTGGGCCTTACACTTTTAATGAAGTTATGCTAGTAAGGAATTTGGGTTTAAAGAATTTTCGCAAACATGAAATTATTTGGTGATGCTTATCCTGGTACTGAAATTAGGTCTTATATATTGTTTGTTCATACTAATATGCAATTTGGGTCTTACATTGTTGTTGATGAGCATTATATAGTACCTCCCTTCAAATTTATGTGATGCACTTTCCTTTTTAGTTTATCCCAAAAAGAATGTGACATTTCTATGCTTAGAATTAAACAATTTAATTTTAAACTTCTTATTTTACCATTAATGATATGACTTATAGTTACACATATATTTATGGCTTTTTTCATATTACAAGTTTCAAATGTATTTTTTTTCTTTCTTAAATTCCATACTCAATCATATATCACATAACATGGGACGGATGAAGTACAGAATTTGGGTATGCATTGTCGTTATGATGTGTACTGTAGAAGGGAAATTGGGTCTTACATTAATTTGTTCGTGATGCATATACTAGTATGGGATTTGGGTCTTACATCAAATGTTATTTATGATGCTCATACTAATACGGATATGGTTCGGACGTCGTTGACGTTGTGGATGATGCTTATACTAGTATGGGCGAAACCAGACTTGCATTGTTGTTCATGATGCTCATATATACTGCTATGGTATTTTGGTCTTACACTGTTTCATAATATGCTTATGTCATTGTTGTTCATGATACTTCAGCTAGTGTGGAATTTGGGTCTTAACTGCTGTTCATGATGTTTATTAATATGGAATTAAGGTCTTATAACGTGTTGATGATGATCATAATGGTATGGAGTTTGGGTTTTACATTGATTTCTGTCTTGTGTGTGGTAAATCCAGAATCCAGATCTATAAATAGGTACATATGTGACAAATATGGCAGTCAAGGAAACAAGGGGCTGTACGGAACAAACCCGTTGGAGAAAGCATCTATAGATCAATGGATAGAGGCAGAAGGACAAAGCTTCAATCCACCTAGTTCAATTCTCGTATTCCAGTTGGCTTTTGCACCGCGAATGAAGATCAAACAAGACGAGAACTTGATCAGACAGAATGAAGAGAAGCTCAAAAAAGTGCTTGATGTGTATGAAAAGAGGCTCGGTGAGAATCAGTACTTGGCCGGAGATGAGTTCACATTGGCCGACCTCTCTCACCTTCCAAACATCCAATATTTGGTGAACGGGACAGACAGAGCAGAGCTCTTCACTTCAAGAAAGAACGTGGGAAGGTGGTGGGATGAGATATCTAGCCGAGAAGCGTGGAAGAAGGTAGTTGAAATGCAGACCTCACCCCCTCCCTCCTAAGACTGGTTGAAATCGTTTGTTGTCATGGATTGTATTGTTTTGTTGTTTGTGATGTTGAGAGTTTGATAAACAAGACCATCTTATAAGCATGAGGTTAGTCTAGGAAAACACATGCAAAAAACTGCATTTTTCGAAATAGTACTGGACTAGTTTACATCAACTATAGCAATGTTTGATCCACGGAAAAGCTGCACTTTTGAACTATGTTGGAATGCAAAATTTACATGTTGATCTCCTCATGCAAAATGAAGTATACACCCTGCTTCTTTTCTACCTTTAGTAGCAAGATGTAATCTGCATTCTTTCCTTATACTCCTTCATCTCCTTCTGGTACCTCTCCTTGTCTTTCACCCCATGGTCTTGATATACCTGTATAAACTAACAATCAGCATCGATCTCTCTCAATGCTCCTAGGTAGTGAAAATTCCAAGGAAATTGGAGTTGGCTATATGAATTCTCATTGTCCATGTCACTCCATCTAAGCACATTCGAGTCCAATATTATAAAATTTTAGTTTTTTTAATGATCGAGTTTGAGTATGCTTACCCTTTTTTCTTCGGGAGAGAGATTGTTCCAAGATTCACCAATCATCTTTGTGAATTCCCTCTCTCTACTTGGATAGAGAGATTTGAGCATGGAATGTTTTTCAGCAAAGAAGAAGTTGTATCCACTCCTATTAGGTTTCGGGCGATTAGGATCTCCTCCCTTCCTCCTTCTGTTCCTCCGTCCCGAGTGGTGGTGAGGTGGTGGATTGTAAGGTATAATTGCAGTGCATTTTTGTGCAGTTGCTTTAGAAGAAGAGGGAGCAGCAGGTTGATTTGGATGGTATAGTACTCCATTGAGAACCTCAGATCCCATTTTGATGGATACCAAATAACCACAGTCAAATTTGCCATCAATTGTCCCTTCAGCTTGGAAACTCTGTGGAACTAGATACACAAGAAAATTCTGAACTCAATGTGATCAACCACTGAATATTGTAGTACTAACATTTTACTCAGGAAAAAACATTTTATTAATTTGAAAGATCAAGGAAGAGGATTTAAAAAAATTGAATCTACAGCTATTGTATCATAAATGCCCGCAAATACTGTTAGGGGTTGTTTGGTATGAGGTATAAGAAGGTATAGTGCTAGTATAAAAATTTAATACCGCCTTAATACTTGCTTTGATTAGCAAATCAGATATAATTTATCCCAGGATTAAAATTAACACCGGGATAACTTATACCTTATAGAGGGTGGGGTAATTAGCACCGGTATAACTAATACATTCTTCTTACAAATTATGTAATTGTCATATTTAATACAACATACCAAACAATGGATAAAAAATAATCCCAGTATAACTAATCCCAACATAATTTATACCAGTATAACTTATCCCGGCATAAGCCGTATTCAAACCAAACGACCCCTTAGGGGTCATTTAGTAGGATGTATTAGGGAAAATAATTGTATTAGCTTTGGTATTATTAGTCTCTTATTTGGTAATGTTTTTCTACCTATGTATAATAAATACTCTTATACGCTATACATGATATTCAGTACTATTTTTATACATAACTAACCATGGCATTAACAATACCTTAGTACTTAATCAGAGACGGAGCCAGAATTTCAAACTTATTAGTAGGGTGTTCAAACTGAACCGTAAACCGCACCAAATCGATAAGTCAAACCAAACCGATTAAAAAACTCGACTATGTTTGGTTTGCACTTTCTTATCAAATGATATTGAAATACATCAATCTCTTTTTCATATTCATATGTCAAAATTTGTTAAATTCTTATACCTTTTTCGAATTTGAAATGGTAGTCCGATAATTTTTAAATTAAGTAGAACATAGTGTTATTTAGGTATCATATTGATTTTATATGGTTAATTATTAAATTGATTAACCTTGTAAGCGTACGTCAATGAAAAATTATTGTTAGACTACTAAAAAAATAACAATCATGTGTTACTACAAAATTCTCCCATAAGAATATTTTACTAGATCATATGTTTATTAGTTTTTTTAATTTTTACTAAACATATATTCACTTATAAAAACTTTAGTGAAGTAAGATTGAAATAATATTCATGAACAAAAAATTTGAAAATCCGAAAAAACCGAGAAAATCGAACCAATCCAAACCGATATTGTTAAATATAATATTTTCGATCTTAATTTGATTATTCATTCTTGAATTTTTGCAATTTTATAAACTACATAGAAGTATTTGTAATAATTTTAATATAAATATATTTAAAGGAATATCAAAAGTCTCCTATATGAGTACCATATAGGAAGTAGCTATATGAGTAGCAAAAATAATACTTTATGCACGCCAGAATTCAAGCAATAAATTAAAGTGTCTATCCCTTGTCTCGAAGTCTATGACACATGACACGTGGCAGAATGTATCTCCTCTAATTACTCCTCCGAGGAATTGCGAAGAGACGTCTAAAACTGGAAATTGAATGCATCTAATTGTAGTAAAAGATCAAATAAATCCTTGAGCTTTATCGTAATAGAACATTAATTAATGGGAAAAATGCTACTCCCGCTCCAAAATAAGTGATTTTTTACTTGTTTTCACGCAGATTAAGAAATACACCTTTAGCATTAATTAGTAATAAAATTAATTATATTAACTTTTACTATCCCACGTAAATACTCTTAAACAAGAATATTAATCAAGAACAACATGTAAAAAATAATTAATTTATTCTTGAAATCTGAAAAAAACACTCCGGAACGAGTACTCACTTTATGACAAAAAATTAAAAGTAGAGAAAAATGAACATACTGAAAATTGAGTAACCTGGAGTTTTGTGAAGCAAGGGAGTTTCACGTCTAAAAAAGTAAACATGTTCAAACCGATGAAGCAAAGTGAAATAGTGTTTCCTCAGTGCATATGAAGCACTAGTTGTGGTTGGAGAAAACTTGAATACTGAACTCACTTCTCTCCATTTCTTCTCTTCCACAACCTATACCAATCATATCAATAAATTAAATTCAAAATGAAATGTAAAATAAAATCGAAATTAATTTTTTTTAGTAGAAGCTGAACCTTGTCGAAGCCACCCCTTTTAGTCACCTCTACATAGAGCACATGCAAATCTAGCTCCTTCCCTCCAATCACAGGAGCCCTTCAACAAAAACCAATTCAAACATTAAATAAACAGAAAATTGATTCTATCAAATTAAACCCGAAAACTTCAATCACGGTAATTTCTAAAAGTAACAATGTAACAAAAAAAAACCAGTAAATTAAATATACGGTAAGTTGCGCTTACGTGTACTTTGTACCCATGACAGAGTGGAAATTCTTGAGACACTCTTTGAATAGAGTTGAGTCATTGACAATGTTCTCATGTGAAGCCAGTGGTGATGGATACAGCTGACCCCCATTACTGTTTCCGGCGCCGGCGGGAATCATAGCTTTCTGAGACATGGGTTTACCTTGCCGCCGGCGACTGATTACACATTCAACAAGCTGTAACCTTCGCCGGAAAATCAAGAAACAGTGAAGGGAGGTAGCTAGTAATGGGTGTAAACTTTGAGGAAAGGGGTTAGAGTCTAGAAAAAGCTAAAGAAGCCAAATAATTAAAAAGAGATAAAGTCGAGATGAATACAAAGATAAGTTGGTACTTAAGAAGACAATAAAAGCTCGGAGTTTTTGAGACGCGTGTTGAAGCAACGGTTATATACAGAGATATATAGTTTCTAACTTTGGCTTCTTCTTCTTCTTCTTCTTCTTCTTCCTCTTTCTCTCTTGAGTTGAATCTCAGTGGGCAAAGGCAAACCACATTAAATTTTTGGCACAGGCTAAGCTTATTCATTAATTAATGCTCTTAATGCTTTTGTTTCTCTTTGCTTGTTCTATTGTACAAAAGACTGTACAATTCTGCTGTAATATGAAAACTCCAAGTCCAACGCGATGATAGGTATTATAGCAATAATAATAATAGGTTCTGATCAAATCTTTACGTACGCAATAGGTGAATATATGCTGCAGGTTCCTTTTGGGCTCTGCTTACGTAAAAGTACTATGCTTCATCTAATCCAATCAGCTTCGATTAGTACCAGTTATCAGTAATCACTTTTTCCTCTTCATTTTTTGTACCCACCTGGGCTCCAGCTCTTAATTTGTTTTCTAGTATTAGCAAAGGTTGATGCTTTTATTTCTATTTAAGTTTTTCAAAAAAATATTATTTACACTGAATTATAGTAGTGGCAGTCATCTTTAATATGATGTGAAACCTCCGGAAAAAAATTGAAAATTAATAAAAAGAGCAAAATCTCAAGAAGATAGGTAATCAGGCAATTTTTTGCCAATGAAGAATAAATTAAAATAATTTATAGTACTATATTAAAAGCACGAAACCTCTTAGCGAAATGTCGTTCGTCTTTTTTACCTTTTAAAAATAAAGTTCACATAGGACACAAATATAATTTCCTAATAAAAAAAAAGACTACAGCATTCACTTTAGACTCATATGGTTCCCTTATTTATTTTAATTATTTACTTTTAGGAAAAACATAGTAGATGTTTTTATGGTTCCTCATTTATGCTAATTATTTAATCTAGTTTCAATCTTACTAATTGTGTATATACAAAATTGTAATGTCAGACTAACAGTATTGTAAAAGAAATAGATTATTCAAGCCAATTATGCTTTTATTAAATGTATTTCCTTTTCTTTTTCCTTAAAACATCCAAAATGAAGGAGATGGTATTAATACATTAATGAAGACCATAAATATGTAAAATTCGTTGAGCCTTTCAAATGTGAGCAAGTTTGGGTGGTTAATATTGTCTTTGGGTTGATGCTTCAACGTCACTCATTTTTAATATCTTATGCTCTTATCAAAATATGTATATGTCATCTTCATGGGATTAATTTGCAGCCTTTCAGCTAAGTGGTATTACACTCCACATCTTTAGAGTAATAATTCGTATTATCCTATTTGGTAAATTAAATGCAGTTTCTTAAATCATGGACATAGCTTATTCAGAGCTCCCTCATCTCCATTCTTTACTTTTACTTTTTGTGCCATACAGTACGATAGTGTATGTTTGACTTATATCCATTGGTAATGTAAAATAATTTATAATATTGATGCTTTTAACCAATTATGCAGGTAACATATCTTATTTTTCATGTAAAATAAGCTTTTACGTGATAAAAGAAATTTATACTGTTTCTTTGTAAACTTCTATAATAAATAAATAAAACACCTAAAGCCCAATTGAGCACGGAATTTTTGTCCTACAAAAATACTCGTACAAAAATCACAAAGAATAAATTTTCCAATTATTTTTAATTTATATAGAATTTTTAGTAGTTTCTTGTTAATTTTTTGTTTGTATTTAGTTGCATTTTTGTGCATATAGAAAATACCATAAAAACTTTTAAATCTTCATTCCATATCATTTTAGGTTTAATTGTATTTTAGAAAGTAATTACTTATTAATTGTTAGAATTAATACATGAAAAATTACAACAAAAAAATAAAATTAGTAACTTTACATGCATTATTAGCTGATTAAATTAGTTAATTGTCAGAAATAGATAAGTAGGTTTAATTTTGCAAAACTAGATTTAAGTTAGTATTTAATTTAGAATTTTAATAATTTATTTAGAATTTAAAATCAAAGAAAAAGAAACAAAGAAAGGAAATAAGGGTTTTGTTTGGTTTTATTTCAACTTGGGCCAAAGTAACTTCAGTGGCCCAATTGCCACAAATTCGCCCCAGCCCAGACCCCATTAATTCGGTCCAGTTCTTTAAACCACCAAAACGACATTGTTTCCCCTCCTCTCTTAGCTAAAACTACCAAACGCCTACTCTCTTCTTCTTGAGAAGAACAGACAGACCAGACCCCTCCCTAAAAAAACTAAAATCCTAGACGCCTTCCTCCTCCTCCTCCTCCTCCTCCTCCTTCTCCTCCTTCTTCTTCTCCTTCTTCTTCTCCTTCTTCTTCTGCTTCTTCTTCTTCTTCTTCTTCTCTCTCGCACGCCCAACCCTATCAGCCGCCCCATCTCTCACATCACTCTTAGAGATGATGATAAGTAAGGATTTTGACCTCTTATTTACTCTCTTTTACTTGTGTCTTAGGTCAAAAATGCTTAAGGGTATTCCTGAAAGCTAGTAAAATGTGCTTGCTTGCAGGAATTGTTCAATATGAGCATAATAAATTAAAATCCACTCATAAAGGAGTCAAAAGTTGAACAAAACCCAAAACAAGACAAGAAGACATGCAGTGCGAACCACACGAATATTGTGCGGCCGCAAAAGCCATTGTGCCGTCGTGATCAAAACTATGTTGTCCGCAAGAAGGAGATTCAGAGATTTGGGATTTTGGCAACATGATGGAGCGTGGACCGCACCAATATTGTGCGGCCACAATCAAAATTACGTGGTCCGCTATGAACGAGATTCAGAGAGTAGTTTCAAGCCAAAGTCAAGGAAGTGCGGACCACATCACTTTTATGCGGCCACAAAATCATGAGCGCGGACGCACTCAGATTTGTGTGGTCCGCAAAAGTCCAGCTCAAGTCAGAATTCAAAGTGAAGAACGCGGACCGCACCGTAATTATGCGGCCGCAAAAGCAAGTGTGCGGCCGCACTCAGAATTATGCGGCCGCACAACCTCCACAAGGGCATTTGTCAGATATTTTCAACTTAGTATAAATAGAACTTTTTGTCGTTTAGGTAAGTTATGTTTTAAGGGAGCACATGAGTCGCTTACTTTTACTGTTTTTGATAATTTTGTACTTGTCACGACCCAAAACCGGTCCAGGTCGTGATGGCGCCTAACGGCGAGATTAGGCAAGCCAACGAACAACTATAACAATAAAAGTTCGGAATATAAGCAACGGTATGGGGTAAGGCCGTAGAAATAGGCTGAGCCACAGCTAGGCCCAATATATACAACCCCAAATTACCAACATAATTACAACAAGTGGGTGCCAGGACTAGTGTCACAGTGTCAACGGGCGGCTACATAGATACAACAGTAGGGATACATATACAAAATATACAAGCCGCAGTCTGGAACAAAAGACTGAGCAAAATGAAACTAGAAGGCTCCAGAGGTGCTG
>ML277673.1:0-49859 GCA_005239495.1 Nicotiana undulata
ATTATTTACTACACAACATTTAGCACTTAGATGCATTCAACAATTGGATTCGTTATCATTTCTATTGTTTGGTAGTACATCCTTTCATACTGGGGTGTTCAACAGTTAATGAGCTTTGCACGTGATAGAGTAAGCACAAGAAATCACCATTTTTACAACTTCACATACCACGAGGGTATGGCAATCAAGTAAGACAATCAGAGAATAGAATCTTACATCTCAACACATTAGAATGATCAATTCACATAATCTCAAACGAAGTACACATACCATATGCTCGAACACCAACGAGAAGATTCTACAAGGGTTAAAATTAGCCATACATACCTGGAGTCGAGTTTCCCCTTTTAACTTTTACTCACAATCACCGATCCGACTAGTACCATCAATCTAGTTCACAATTAAACATATTCAACTCAGAATTGAAAGTCATGCATGTAATTCGGACTCTCTCAAGTATTTTGCCAAACACTATGTGAACCCATTAGATTACCAACCTTATCTTTGTGATGTTTACCCCAACCCACTCCTTCTTACTAGATTACACCATTAATAAACATGCATGCAAGGACTTAGTTAATATTTTCAAGAGTCAACCCATGTCAACCCTCCCTTTTTTTTAAGATCAGAAAATACATGGAAAAATGGGATTGGGAACCCTTACCTGCTAGAATGGGGAAGAAGAAGATTACTCAAAATACCGGGCCTGAGAGACCTTGAAAAATCACTTTAATAGAAGGACCACTTCCTCCCTCAAGAACTCTCCTTTCCTTCTCTCTATAATGTTCAGAAATCTTGTTAAAATGAAAGGCGGCAGGGGTTAAATGAATTTGGGGTCGGGTATAACGTTTTAGAAAATTAAAAGACCGTGTCGAATATGCGGTCAGGAATGCGATCGCATTCCTGAAATGCGGTTCACATATTGGACCGCAGAATGCCCCCCCCCCCCTCCCCCAGGTGGGCCAAATTCTAAAAACATTCTACCCAGGTATGCGACCACTATGTGGTCCGCATACACGTTATGCGATCGCATTATGCATCGCATAACACCCCTTCAGTTGGGCAGTGATATGCCCGTGTATGCGACCGCTATGCGGTCCGCATACACGTTATGCGATCGCATGGTGCGTTGCATAACACCCAATTTCTGGAAAAAATTAAGTTCTTCAAATTCCCGAGGTACTTTTACAAAAATCAAGGTCCGATTTAAGAGTTTTCTCAGATATAACAACTCGGGGACTTATTCGGGCATTATTTTAAGCAAAATATTTTACGGGTCTTCACAGGAATCATTCAAACGGAGAGTGATATATAAGGAAAGAATGTAAAATAATGTTCATAACACGAAATTAGGTATCCCTTATCTGATGGTTGAACTCAAACGGCTAGTAGGTAAACATAATTGCGGAAAGTTACTATGCACATGACATATAAGAAGACAATTTTAAACCAAATCAAGTAGACAATTGAGACTAGGTTCAGAAAAATATTCATTAAGGAAGCAATATCAATCAACGGTAACGAATCAAGGTAAGAAAATAGATTAGAGATTGGATCAGTAAGAATATCTCATAGGATATCAACAAGACTTTCGAATCATAGTGAATCGGGGATTCAAACAACAACTAGTGAATAGAGATTCCTGTGTGTAAACGGAATAACCACATTATAAGCAAAGCAATAAGTCAGGAAATAATTGAGTAACAAATAGCACAGAATCAAGGACTCGAGCAAGAATAATGCTAATTGAAGAGAATTAACATGAAATAACACGGATGTTAAGCAAGAACATGAGAAACCCTAGTATATGAAATTAGGGGTCATGTGAGCTAGGGAGTGAACAGTGAGATAGGCAAGGGGGCAAGAAGAATCAAAGACGAACATCATAGGGTAAAGATCAATGAAACATAAACACATATGCAAACACACAGGCAAATCATTAGTTTCAAGGTTTAGGTCTAAAAATTAGGGTTTCACACAGATGCTAGTATGAATCAGCAGAGTAGACATGATACACGCAAAAGAGATGAAGAGTCATAAATCCTAATAGGGAAAAACATGGTAAAGTCACCAGAAACGTAAGCTACTCGTGAAAATCAGGCACACATACTAATCAAACCAAAAGGAAAAGGTTTCAATAATGGTAAATATGATGAAAATCATGAGATAATGTTAAAAATCAGCAGGGAAAACTATTTTGAAAAAGGGTTTAGGAATCCTAGCTTAAAAAATGAAGAACCGCTTAGGGGGAAACGGAAAATATTTAAAGAAAATATCATAATAACTCGTAATATGTATAGATCTATTGCAGATCTAAAAGAATCGGAGGGTTTTAAGCATTAGGGTTTCAAAGAAAACCTAGAAAGATAAGAAAAACCTCAAATATCACTGGTTTAATCCCCAAAGGTCACAGATCTTGCTCGAACAACCGGAGGTGGCCGGAGATGGCCAGAGAATGGTAAGCAAAGGCCCAGGGGGTAGGAGAGTTAACCCAGGTCTCTTAAAGACCTTAAAGATGGCAAACACCGGTGTAAGGGAACCATATGAGGCAAGAGGATGGTGAGGGCTTCATGGTCTCCGGCGAAGAGACGGACGGAGAAGGCGAAGAGGTTCATCGGAGCCGGAGATGCAAAAAGTCTCTAGAAGATACTAGAAAGATAGAGAGAGACAGTAGAGAGATCAGATACGAGTGAAAAAATGAGGGGTGGGGGGGGTTAGTCTAGGTTTAATTATGGTAGGTGTGATCTGAGTCGTTGATCAAAATTGACCAACGGTTCAGATTAAGTCATAGGCTGGGCCGGGTAGGAATTGGGTTTGGACTGGGATTAATTGGGCTAATTAAATTAGGTGGGTTGGGTTTAATTGAGGTTATGATTCAAATTAAAAAGTGGCCATTAGTTAAATACCCATAAAAATAAAATAAATAATTAATAAAATAGTTAATAATGATATAGAATGAAATTAATGATGCTAAGTAAATAAAAATTAAGGTGATTAGCTAATATTAAGATATGAAAATGACTGATTATAGAATTAAAATAGCATAAAAATGTATACTTGGCTATAATTGCAAAATTGTTATAATTATAGCTAAATTATACCAAATTGAATGATTTGTGAAATAATAGGGTCCTAATAGGATTAAAAATGACATATTGATTTGGGAAACATTCTAAAATTATTTATAATATAATTTATGAATAATTATTGAATATAAAATACTAAATAAATAGGAAAATAAATTGATAAAAATATGAAGATTATGGGAAAATATCAATTATTATGAAAAGTCATTTTGAAGGTATATATGGAAGTTTGAAAATAATTTTGAGAAAAAATTGGGTATCAACAGCTGCCACTCTTTACCCGGGAAGGATGAAAAAGTTATCGGGTAAAGATATGATGGCCAATTTTGACCAAGTGACAATGGTCCGAAAGATTTAGGCCGCACCCTGGTTTCTGAGTTGCCTACATATCCCCGGTTTTATATGAATCAGGACATATGTAGTTCAGGAGCCACCGGCGAAGTATACTGATGGAGTTTTACAAGAGCGGACGCGAGGTACCGGATTAGGTGAACAAACAGCTGATGGGGTAGTTTGGGAGAACTGGAGAGGGACCACTCCTGCCAGGATGGCTGTTGCTAACCGGATTACCTGTAGATGAACAGTACAAGCATATATTGTGCATAATTAAAACATGATGCAAGTTCCCATTGGACCATGAATTTTGTCTTAGGACGGTTAAGGATGACGTTCTTAGACCATGATGTCCTGGGCCATGAAGTGCTTGATGCGGGATTCGCAGGCCATGAAATGATGTTCTCGGGCCATGAGGATGGTGCCTCCGAAACATGATGCCTTTGAATAATGGTATGCAAAAGCAATAAAAGAGATCCTCAGGCCATGACATGGTGTTCTCGGGCCATGAAGATGGTTCCTCCGAACAATGACGCCTTTGGATAGGTTGGCGATATTTTAGCCCATGAAGATGCGATAGTATGAGACTAACAAGACAGAGCTTAGTCTTGCGAATTAAAGGGGCAGAGCTTAGCATGAAAGGAAAGCGAAGTAAATAGTGTTTGAGGTAGTAATCATCTTTTGAAAAGTAAATCGGAGGCAGCATTTAGCCTCGAAAGGCAGAATGCTAGCCTTATGCAAAAATGTAATGCAAGTGGAGACAGCGTTTAGTCTAAGAAGGCAGAATGGTAGCCTTATGCAAGAATGCGAATGCAAATGGATACAGCGTTTAGTCTCGGAAGGCAGAAAGGTAGCCTTATGCAAAATACGAATGTAGATGGAGACAACGTTTAGTCTCGAAAGGTAGAATGGTAGCCTTATGCAAAAATGCGAATGCAAATGGAGACAACGTTTAGTCTCGAAAGGCAAAAATGTAGCCTTATGGAAGAATGCGAATGCAGATGGAGACAACGTTTAGTCTTGGAAGGCAGAATTGTGCCTTACGCGATGCAGATGGAGGTAGAGTTTAACCTCGGAAGGCAGAAAGGTAGCCTTATAGAAGATGCGAATGCAGATGGAGACAACGTTTAGTCTCCGAAGGCAGAATAATAGCCTTATGCGATGAAGATGGAGGTAGATTTTAACCTCGGAAGGAAAAAAGGTATCCTTATGCAAGTTGTAAGGTAGAATGGTAGCCTTATGCAGAGATACGAATGCATAGGGAGACAACATTTAGTCTCGGAAGGCAGAAAGGTAGCCTTATGCAGAATGCAGATGCAGATGGAGACTGCGTTTAGCCTCGGAAGGCAGAATAGTAGCCTTAAGCAATGCAGATGAGGTAGAGTTTAACCTCGGAAGGCAGAAATGTATCCTTATGCAGAAAAGTAAATGACGGTAGGAATTCTTAGCTGGTAATAAATTGCAGCATTGTATTGTGACTGCGAGGCATTGTTTGTATTGATAGTAGAGGACGGCAAGTGTGAAGGTTTTGAGAATTGTGACTTTGAACATGTTCTTCTTTTGTGTGGACATCGAACTTTGGCGTTCGCGATTGTGATGAAATTTGAGACTTCTTCGCATGTTTGTTCTTTATACCTGCATCCACAGAAAAATCGTGAGTTTTGTAGAGGGGAAGGTTAGTTCGTATCCCCGCTGGCTTTCGCTTGATTCGTTGGGCTTAATCTAATAATACTGTCTGTATCATTCGGGTACTGTTTGCTAAACAAGCTACTTCAAGAATAAGTATGCATGATTTTGTAAATGTATAACAGAAAATCTAAATAGTTTTAGATGAACCGACGACCGTGACACGGTTCGAGACATTGCAACCTCTCCTGCTACGGAATTTTTAGGGTCCTCCTCAAAATTCTGCCCCAGTTTATTGGGTTAATGCTTCTGACTGTTGCTCGTGCGGTGATCGGCTGAAATTTAATCAGAATATTGAGGGTCCTCCTCAAAGTTCTGCCCCAGTTTCCAATTGCGGGGGAAAATGAAATTTTACTAAATTGTGACCGAACCCATAGGGCTGCCTACGTATCCCCTCTTAAACGGGAATCGAGTCAGGCGTAGTTCAATTTACATCATATGAAGAAAGCATAAATATTACACATAGTAGCGCTTGACCGCGTCTGAATTGATTGGTTTTGTCCAAACTTCTCCATCCATTTCTGCAAGTGTAAGTGCTCCTCCTGTCCGTACTCTGTGAACCGTGTACGGGCCCTGCCAGTTGGGAGAGAATTTCCCTTTGGCTTCGTCTTGATGTTGAAAGATTTTCTTTAACACCAGCTGCCCTGGTGTGAATCGTCTGGCTTGACTCTCTTGTTGAAGGCTCAGGTCATTCTGTTCTGATATAATTGACTATGACAGACTGCATTCATTCTCTTTCCGTCTATGAGGTCTAGTTGCTCATAACGGCTTCTTACCCATTCTGCATCGCTGAGCTCGGCTTCCTGTATGATCCTTAGAGATGGAATCTCAACTTCGGCAGGAATAACAACTTCTGTACCATAAACTAGCATATAGGGAGTTGCCCCTATTGATGTACGGACTGTGGTGCGGTATCCCAATAGGGAAAATGATAACTTCTCGTGCAACTGCTTGTGCTTTTCTATCATCTTCCTTAATATCTTCTTGATGTTTTTGTTGGCGGCCTCTACAGCTCTATTCATCTGAGTTCTGTAAGATGTGGAGTTCTTGTGTTTGATCTTGAAAGTTTCACACATAGCTTTCATCAAGTCACTATTGAGATTAGAACCATTGTCGGTGATGATTGACTCTGGAACTCCGAACTGACAATCAATGCGGTCGCGGACAAAGTCGGCCACGTCTTTCTTAGTAACTGCCTTGTGGGAGGCTGCCTCGACCCATTTAGTGAAGTAGTCTATGGCGACCAGAATGAACCTGTGTCCGTTGGAGGCGGCAGGCACGATTGGTCCAATAACGTCCATGCCCCAGGCGGCGAACGGCCATGGTGAGCTTGTTTCATTGAGCTCATTTGGAGGTACCTTTATCATATCCCCATGTATCTGACAACGGTGGAATTTCCGTACATACTGGATGCAGTCTGTTTCCATATTTATCCAAAAGTAACCAACTCGGATTATCTTCTTTGCCAGAATAAAACCGTTCATATGTGGGCCGCAGGTCCCAGCATGAATTTCCTCTAGTAGTTTCGAGGCTTCTTTTGCGTCAACACACCTTAATAGTCCCAAATCGGGAGTCCTCCTATACAAGATTTCTCTGCTGTGAAAGAAATTGTTGGATAGTCTTCGAAGTGTGCGTTTCTGAGAGGGATTCGCAAGCTCTGGGTAATCTCCTTTTGCCAAATATTCCTTGATATCATGAAACCAAGGATTTCCGTCTTCTTCTTCTTCAACATGGGCACAGTAATCCGGCTGATTATGGATCTTTACGAGAATATGGTCAATGAAATTCTTGTCTGGATGTTGGATCATTGAGGACAAAGTAGCCAAGGCGTCGGCAAACTCATTCTGGATTCTGGGGACATGCCGGAATTCTATCTTCGTGAACCACTTTCTTAACTCTTGTATGTGATGCAAATATGGTAGTATCTTGGAATTCTTGGTTGCCCACTCTCCTTGTACCTGATGTATCAGCAAATCAGAGTCACCAATCACCAACAACTCCTGGACGTTCATGTCAATGTCCATGTTGAGCCCTAAGATACAGGCTTCATACTCTGCCATATTGTTGGTGCAGGGGAACCTGAGTTTGACAGACACAGGATGACGCTAGTCGTTTTCCGATATTAGGACTGCTCCCATGCCTACTCCCTTGAAGTTTGCTGCTCCATCAAAGAACATCCTCCAACCGTCATAGGATAAGGCAATGTCTTCTCCTATGAATGATACCTCTTCATCAGGAAAATACATTTTCAGAGGCTCGTATTCTCCGTCCACGGGGTTCTCAGCAAGGTGGTCTGCCAGAGCCTGTCCCTTGACTGCTTTCTGAGTTACATAAACAATGTCGAACTCACTCAAGAGGATTTTCCACTTGGCCAGCTTGCTAGTGGGCATGGGATTTTGAAAGACGTACTTTAATGGATCCATCCTTGATATGAGATATGTCGTGTAGGAACAGAAGTAATGCCTCAGCTTCTGAGCTACCCAAGTCAAAGCACAGCAGGTGCGTTCTAGAAGAGAATACTCAGCCTCATACGGAGTGAACTTCTTGTTGAGATAATAAATTGCTTGCTCTTTTCTCCCTGTTTCATCATGTTGCCCCAGAACGCAACCGAAAGCCCCATTTAATACTACAAGGTAGAGTAATAGAGGTCTACCTGGCTCAGGTGGTACTAGGACTGGTGGTGTTGAAAACTATTCTTTGACTCTATCGAAAGCCTTCTAGCACTCATCGGTCCATTTTGTTGCAGCGTCCTTCTTCAGCATCTTGAAGATCGGCTCACATATAACTGTAGATTGTGCTATAAACCAACTGATGTAATTAAGCCTTCCCAAGAATCTCATCACATCTTTCTTGTTCCTCGGCGGTGGTAATTCTTGAATGGCTTTGACCTTTGATGGATCTAATTCTATTCCCCGGCGACTCACAATAAACCCAAGCAACTTCCCCGCAGGAACCCCTAATGCACATTTCGCGGGATTCAACTTCAGATTGATTTGCACAACCTATTGAAGAACTTCCTCAAGTTTTCTATGTGATCAGTGGCTTTCTTGGACTTGATAATAACATCATCCACCGTATACCTCGATCTCCTTGTGAATCATGTCGTGGAATATGGTGGTCATAGCCCTCATGTAAGTGGCCCCTGCATTCTTCAAGCCGAATGGCATCATCTTATAACAGTACACTCCCCACGGCGTAATGAAAGTCATTTTCTCAGCATCTTCCTTGTCCATCCAAATTTGATGATAACCAGCGAAGCAATCCACGAATGATTGTAGTTCATGCTTGGCGCAAAGGGAACTCGACCCGGTTGAAGGGAAGTCATCTTTCAGACTGGCCCGGTTGAGGTCCCGGTAGTCGACACATACTTTGACCTTCCCGTCCTTCTTCGGCATAGGTACAATGTTGGCTAACCATGTTGGGTACTCGACCACTCTGAGAACTTTGGCGTTGATCTGCTTGGTAACTTCTTCCTTGATTTTCAAACTCATGTTGGGTTTGAACTTTCTAAGCTTTTGCTTTACCGGTGGACACATTGGATTGGTCAGCAGTTTTTGAGCCAAAATAGACGTACTTAGACCAGTCATGTCATCATACGACCAGGCGAAGATGTCTTCATACTCCTTTAGAAACTCTGTGAATTCTTTCTTTTCTGACGGTGACAAGTGAATGCTGATCCATGTTTCCTTGACGTCTTCCGAATCTCCTAGGTTGATAATTTCAGTCTCGTCCAGGTTGGACTTGGGTCTGTTCTCAAAGTTTTCAACTTCCTGGACAATCTCATCGGGTATATCATCTTCCTATGAATCGATGTACGTTTGTTGCGTTGTCTCATTGCATGTCACAGTCATCGGTTCATCAAGACAAGTAATAGTAATGTTGTATAGATAAAGTTATGAGAGAAAACACTAGCAATAAATATTGGATTTTGTAAGGGAAATTAGAAGAAATCTTTGATAAATTGAATAAGTGCTTTGAGCACTGAAGACTTTATTGCAAGAATTGAAAAATGCAGAAAAGGAAAAATCATTTAGTAAATAAACAGTAAACAGTGCTTGTTTTAGCCTTGCTATCCCGAGGCTCGTCGGGCTTTGGTTGTCCTGAAAGACCAGTTCTTGAGATATGTCCCTCTGCTTACAGTCTGTATGGAAGGGCTCTCCTCCCCCTCCTCCTCAAAAATAACACAACAATCCATATCATCATCCTCCAGGAATAAATTCCCCAATGCAGTGAGTGCTTCTTCTTCGTCTGACCCATAAATAACGTCGGCTTGCTGGAAGGTCTGCTCCAGATGTGGTATCGGCTGCTCCAATGGGTAGTAAGGACTACGCCAAGGTGGCGACCAATCATTGTACTCATCCCGAGTGTAGTCGTATCCCAGACCGAAAGTGGTGCCATGGTTTCTGATCTAGATAGGTTTGGAAATTCCTTGAAGGTTCTTGCCGAGCCATTTGCCAGGCTCGTACCCATTCCAGTTTAGTATACTCTCGATCTTTCTATCCCACCATTTGTCCTTGTCGATGGCATTGACCCGTTCAATGTGGTGGTAAGTTTCTCCACCCAACCTTCTTCTTCCTCCGATCACCATTTGTAGGCATAGGCTTATCTCGCCAATGGTGGACCTTTAAGATCCATCGAAAGATTTCACGTTGATTGATCCATCCTTTATCTCATGCAGACCTTTACCCAATTTCTTGAGTGTTATCAACGGGCAAATGTTAAGACTGGATCCTCCATCGATTAAGATTCTTGTGATGAAATAATCTTCGCATTGCACGGTGATGTGCAGTGCTTTGTTGTGCCCCAATCCTTCAGGTGGTAACTCATCTTCATGGAAAGTGATCTTGTGGCTTTCCAAAACCTGGCCCACCATATTGTCCATTTCCCCACTAGTGATGTTTTTTGGTATATACGCTTCACTCAACACCTTCAACAGAGAACTTCGGTGCGTCTCAGAATTCTACAGCAAAGAGAGGATGGATATTTGTGCTGGCGTCTTGTTCAGCTGGTCGATGACCGAATACCCCTTAGCTTGTACTTTCCTCCAAAGGTCATCCGGACATGTTTTCGATAAGGGGAGGCCGGTTGGCAGCCTGCTTCATTTATTCAGCCAGATGTTTAGGGGTATAGATTCTACCAATTCTGGTCATACCCTGTGTTGCGAGAGCTTCCTCAGTTTTGACCTTGCATTTCCTTCTTGCCTCGACTGTATAGTCCCAAGGGATAGCATTGGTATAGAAGGGTGGAGTGGTTGACATTGGTGCGGCTATCCTTACTTCAAATGGAACATGTGCCTTGGGTGGCAAGACTGCAACCTCAAATGGTGCAAGTGCATTTGCCGGAGACGCGACTCAACTTCAATTGGTACTGGTGCCTTTGCACGTGGCGCTGCTTGAAACTCCAACGGTATAGACATATTCACCTCAGCGTTCTTATATGGTTGAATATGGACTATGATCGGGTTGAGAGTGTCTGCTGGTTTCTTTGGGTCATCGCCTTCTGCGATCAACCTGATTGATCCCTCAGGATCCCAATCATGTTCTATTTCAATCATATGAATACCTCCACCCTTATGGTCTGGCAAAGGATTGTTGCGGACGTTCGGAGCAAGATCTTTCGCCAAAATAATCTTGTTATTAATTAGGGATTGTATCTTGTCCTTCAAAGAGTGGCATTCATTTATGGTGTGTCCCTTCATGCCGGATGTTCGGGTTAACCTACTGAGAAGGGTTCTCAGGGGTGGCAGCAGAGATGGGTTTGAGTTTCTCATACAACTTGTCAATGGGTTCAGTTATGGCGGTGTACTGTTTTGGAGATCTGCGATCAAAATTAGGCCGAGGTCTAGGGAAGTTTTAACGGGTAGGGGTGATTGGTAATGAGATGGCTGAGAATTGTAAGTATGGTAAACAGGAGCGGGTTGTGAGTATCGGGGTAAAGTAGGTTGATATGTGGGTGGTGGAGATTGGTAAGTGGGTGAAGGAGGTTGGTATGAAGGTGAGGGTGCTTGGTAATTCGGGGTTGGCTGGTATGTGAGTGGAGGTGTTGGATAAATTTGGTATTTGAGTTGGGATTTGTCCCTTTGTGCAAGCATTACAGCTCCCACATCCCTTTTCTTAGACACACCACCGGACTGTAAAGTCTTGTTTGTAGCTTGCAAGGCTTCAAAATTTGTAACCATACCGCTCTTAATACCTTCTTTAATCCGCTCCCCTAGTTTGATAATGTCAAAGAATTTTTGATTCTCAATCATCATTAACCGTTCATAGTACTGCGGTCCTGGGCCCGGACAAAGAACTTGTTCATCTGCTCCTCTTCTAAAGCAGGTCTAATTTTAGCAGCTTCGAACCTCCAACGTAGCGTACTCGCGAAATGTCTCTGTGGGTTTCTTCTTCAAATTCTGGATATAGAACACGTCTGGTGCGTTCTCCGTGTTGAATCTAAATCTGTCCATAAAGTCAGACGCCATACCTACCCAGTTTGACCATTTCTTGGGATCTTGGATGATGTACCAAGTCAATTCATCTCCCTTCAAACTCCTCATGAACAGCTTCATGCGGATCCTTTCATCCTTTCCTACGCCAACCAGTTCGTCACAATAGGTCCTTAGATGGACTGTCGGATCACCAGTACCGTCAAACATCTCGAACTTTGGAGGTTTGTACCCCTCGGGTAGTTCGACATCAGGTTGTATACAGAGGTCCTCACAATTCAACCCTTCGATTCCCCTGGTTCCTTCAACACCCTGAACTCGGCTGGTCAACTTCCTTAGCTCCTTAGCCAGGTTCTTGATAAGTAGGTCATTTTAATCAGACTTGGGTGTATGTGGGATAGGCGGAGTGGAGTGGGTCATGGTTTCCACATAGATGGGATTGTTATAGGCATGGAAGTGGTCTATTGTGGGGTTTTGAGGTTCTGGGACAAGTAGTGGAGTGTTGTTTAAGGTGTGGCAAGCATTGCACTGTGCTGGGAGATTTTGGTTCTTGGGGGGAGTGGCGTGATGGTGAGGTGCGGGATGATTTTGTTGTTTCGGGATATTTTGTGGAGGTGTGGGGTTTTGAGCGTTCGGAAAGTTGATTTCTGGGACGTTGAGGGAAAATGATAGGTTGTCCAGGTCTCAGACCTGGTCAAGTTCTTCTTAAAATTTCAGCAATTTCTGTTCCAGTGGTGACATGTCCTCATTCAGGACTGAATACCCCGGCCATCAGTGTCCTCTACTCATTCAATCATATTCTCCTTTTTGGTGCCGCTAGATTCTTCCATCTTACTCTTGCCTTTGTTTCTACATTTAGGGGGACTAGGAAGAGGATTAGGTGGAGGGCCCTTGGATCTTGTGCGATAGGCTGATGATGCCAGAATGCACAAAACAACCTTTTGGGCAGGGGGAATAATAAAGAAAAGAAAAAATAAAAGGTAACCAAGTCAGAAAGGATTATGAAAAAATATTGCAGTATTTAAACACATAAAGAGGGAATGTAAAGCGTGTCCTAATTTGGGGACCTCTTTGTGCCCGAGGTAGGCCTAGCGACAAGTTGATTTGGAGAACTTAAGATGCTAAGTGCCTCATTTTATTGATAAGAAAAATAGACAAATCCCAAAATGGCACTAACTAAACAAAAAATAAAAGTCACTAATGGTCATTGGCCTTATTACATTGAAAGAAAAATAAAGACATGCCTATCTATTTGGTCCCAGAAGGACCTTCCCCAGATTCGACATTCCTGCTTCCCTCGAACAGCTTTCCTAGCTCGCGAAGTCCCAGCAAGAGGTATGATTTGGCGAGATGTCCTCCTTCAGTTCCTTCAGCCCTTTGGCAGTCTTCGACCCTTTTGATGAATTTCTCCTCCAGCTCGACTATACCTCGTTCTAAGTATCCTAACCTCATGTTGGTGCTGACGCTCATGTCTTTCCACTCCCCAATCAGCTTCTTGTTAGACTCGTGTATTTTGTGGTGTTCATCCTCACATTCACTGATCCTTTTGCGCAGCTGGTTGAACTTGACTTGTGCTTCAGCCCTTTCATCTATAACCTTCTGGCCTCGGACGTACCCTGGCTTGCTCTAACCACTCAGATCCTCTTCTAACCAACCAAGATAGAAAGGGGTATAACCGGCATGATACCTGTCTAGATCGATGGTGTCTTTCTCAAATATAATCTTGCAGTGCCATAGGTGATGAGCTTGGCACTTGTGAGGACTATCATCATTTTGAAAGTCTTCTCAAAGATGGCTCATTTTCTCGACCCTAGGTATGACTTGCTTCCTACCTGCTTGCCTCATAACTCGAAGAGGGACGTAAGGGTATGTCCCCCTTAAACCAATCAGTATCAGAAACAATGCACCTCGGGATCGAATGATGAACTCATCTGTCGGAAACCACTCAAACATCCATTGGACCTGTTCTTCAGCCAAGTTACCAAAGAGATCAACCCATTCCTCGGCATTCTCAGGCTGAGCGAACATGTCGGGGATATAATTCATTCACTTCGGGTGATGGAAGGCGATGTGGTCATCCCAAATTCTGCGATGAATGTCTTGTCGGTATTCGCCTCTTTGGAGATGTTCCATGAGCCAGAGTTGAAGTAATAAATTGCAACCTTCGAAATGTTTTGCTCCTCGTTGACACATTTCCAAGGCCCGATATATGTCTGCAATGATCATGGGCACAATGCTGAAGTCTTGCCCATCAATCCCTTCCATTAAGTTTTTAGTTACCATGGCCAGTCTAGTATGAATTCTTTCTTTCTTCATTGGAAACACAATCAAACCCAAGAAGCAAAACATGCAGACGAACACTCTACGATGGATATTTCCCAGGGAGGCGATAGCAAACTCGTCATGGTAGGTATGGTATGATTTGTTGTGGCCGTACCTTTCATAAAAATAGTCAAAAGGAACGTACGACTCCTTCAAACATACCAATTTTGCGTTCTTCTTCAGACCCATCATCTTAAGGAAACCTTTGCCCATGCGGTTTTAAGGCATCAGCAACCCCAGAGTTTCCCACACTAGGTTAGCCAGTCCTCCTATCTCTTCTATCAAAGGCGTCATTTCAATGTTCCCGAAGCGGAACACGGACCTCTCACAATCCCAAAACAAAGTAGCAGCCTCTATTATCATTTTGTTAGGCTGGATTTCTAGGAGAGATGGTAGGTTGACCAAGTGTTTCCTGACGATATCTTTGTCGCTAAAGTGTAGATCTTCCCACCAACTCAACAGTCTCGGGTGGATATTGGAGACCATGCCGAATTTGGGGACTTCGTGCCTCATATTTCTGCAAGGCAAATAAGGTTAGGCCTTTACCCCCACCAGACTCGACTATTTAACATCAATAATTAGCAGGAAGCATTTATTTCTCCAAATAAATGCACAGAACGTGATGATGTCCGTTTGGTTTAGGGAAACCCGGTGGACTTTTGGATAAGGTTGTCTTAAAAGCTATCGTGCGGACAACACTTTAGTTTGACTAGGTTTGACCATGATGCATGCAATCAATACAATAGAGTAAGGTTTCTATGGGGTTTTAGACCGCTACTCTTGAGCGGACAACTCAAGGGGGAAGGCACGGAACCGTCGACTGCACCGCTGATCGATTAGTTTTACCGCAAATAAGCCTTTCTGAATTTAAGGGATAATGATATAGGAAGAGCGCAACCACTCATCAAGAGTTGCTATAGTCTTTCGTTTGGCACGAGTGGAGTATGAATGTTGAACATGATTATGTAATAATAAGCATTAAAACAAGTTGTCATGTATTTACACGTCTAAGGAAAGCGGTAAGTACAACAATTATGATTTAAAGCAGTTACAAAGGGAAACAAGGAGACATGTCAGTTTCTCTTTTTGTGAAATAAATACTTGAAAGGAATAAACAATTAATTGCACGTAGGAGGGAAGGTGAAAGGGTGCAAGTATTTAAACAAATAAAGGCACAAATTCACGAAACAATTTGTAATGGTAAAAGCCTAAAGTCCCCAGCATAGTCGACATGCTCTCGCGCCCCCTCTTTTCCCTTCGCGGGGAGATCGGGTCCAGGACATTTGGGTCGAGGCAACTCTTTCCTTTTTGGTAAAGGATTTTTCATATTTGGAGAGTCGCTACCTAACTATTTTAACGGTGCGTTAGGGCACCTAAGGGGTACATTTACAAACTACATTGCTAACCAGAGATAGGGTAAGGGCTTGAAATTATCCAAAGGGAAAGGTGTTAGGCACCCCTCAGGATCCACAAGTGTGGTTCCCGGCCAAATGGTTTCGTGAATTTGTACAGTTTAACAAATAACAAGTAAGGGGCTCAAGTAAGAGGGGATTTTAAATATTAAGCAAGCAAGTGTTTCGAAAATAATTATAGATCGGTTAAGTTTGAAAAGAGTTATAATCTAACATTTAAAGGAAGGGATTTCCTAGGTTTGAAATAATATGGATCACATCAATGCAATACCCGGTATGACACTCCTTAGAGAGGGGCTACACGTGGTATTAGCGCATAGGTCATCATATCCATATTCTACCCTTTCCCACTCCGTGAAGGTAATTAAAGTGCGTGTTGGTCACGAACTCTATTGCGTGCTATTACCCGTCCCATCCTATCGGTCCTGGAGGAGGTTAGGACTACTATCCTAATGGGAAGTACTAGGCAGACCCTCAGGTTTAAAGGTAAAATTCCAAAGCGACAAGTAAAAAACATATTGGACTGCAGTAAATGGGAACACATAAGGCATATAAGAGGCTCAAGTTTACCTCCACGGATTATGCACATAATTAGCACGACTCAAACACATATAAGGGCAGTATTGTTAATTGAGGTCCTGAGACATGATGTCTAGGTGAATTCAGAGAATAAATAGGCAGTTATTGCTTGGTATTCCTGATTAGTTTGCCTACTGATTAAAAGAACATGTTAACATTAAGAAACACACACAAAAGAAGTAGGTTTCCAGATTTTTATCACCTAAGGCTTGCCTAGGCGTGGGACAGTGTTGGTTGCCAAGATTATTTAAAAGAACTGTTGTAAAGTTTTTACCTAAACATGCTATTCTAGGTTATTCACAACACATAAATTATTACTTGTTGGTTACGAAAATTAAGTGAGACCGTTCATACTTCTTATAGGCATCAATAATTAGACTAAGTGTACTTGGGGGATTAGGACCTTACAACATGATATCTAATGTATAGGTAGAGATGCATATACCGAATCCCTAATCATGGATTCTCAATGCGGAATGATACATATGCAGGACCCTTAAACATGACTTTTAAATGTGCAGTAGCCACAACATTAATCATAACTTCAAAAGATACTGAAGATGACGTGTTTATTAGCGTTATTTTATCTCAAAACAGGATCTCTAAGTGTCAACATTTTAAATACAGTTTCAAGAAACGCCAAACAGCTAGTTCATTAATGTTGTTTAGCCTAAAAAAAGAATTTCTAGGCGTCATGGCAGTGATAGTGGAGAACATCATTTGTTGGCAGGATTTTTCTAAGAAAACGTGAGCATGCTGAACAGCAGGTATGAAACCTAAGAAACATGATCTCTAATGCATGAATTTGAATATATGAGCCTAAACATGATATCTATTGCATAGATAGAAAATAAAAACCTAAGCATGATTTCTACCCTTGTAGCATGCAAGTTATCCCTTTCCCTTTTCACTATCCATCCCCAAGAGTTGTTTACAAATTATTACAGGCCAAGAATTATGAATTACATAACCAAAACAGAAAAAAAAGAAGTTATTCTATAGGGAGCCTTCAATTAGGCCCAAATCCTCCAAACCACATTGTCATATGGTATTTCATAGCCTTTCATAATTCGGGAGTGTCAAAGTTCCCTAAGGACCTCAAGGGCTCTCGGGCAATGCTCACACCCAGACTTGGTAACCAAGAGTGGAACATGTGCAGTGTGGAAGTACCAGCCTCAGTATGTCAGAGTTCAGAGGGAGCTCAAGGGTCCCAAAGCAGTGATCACACTGAGGGGGCAGAACTTAAGGGTCTAGGAATAGAGTGAAGTGCAGGAGATAAGTTTTAAAAGGTTTTGACAAAACAGTGTTGAAAGAGACTTACTTAAAAGAGTTTTTTGGTAAAACAGCCTTTGGAAAACAGTAGTGGAATCACATAAGCAACATGCCAAACATAGAACCAAAACAGGTTTTTGTAATACCCAAAGATCAAACCTCACACAAGGGTAATGGGAACTCGGGACAAATAGAAACAGGTTAGGATACATATTAGAATTAGAGTGTCACAGACTAGTATTGAGTCTGAACAGTCACAAACACACTTGGTCATAAGAATTCATGCCAGCACTTACATAGAATCAGATTAGAGAGAGTATTGGGAGAGGGTAAGACATAATTACACATAGGCTTAAGAAAAACAATTTAGAGTATAGCATGTATTAAGTAATATATAATGCAATTGTAGTACACTAGGGATCACAGAAGACATGAACAGGATGACATTGAACACACAAGAAGGAGTACACATTCTGAGGCTAAAGGGAGGGGTACCAAGAACTAAACAACAGAGAGTATACAAAATTAGTTGCAAGTAGGACAACAAAGCCATAAATAAAAGAAGATCAGAAACAGTATGAATCGTAGTAACCATAGAAACATATTGTTTTGGAGACTTTTAAATATAAATTGGAAACATACCATTCAAGGATAGCAAATACAGAGTATGGAGTAAGTAAACAGCACAACTAGTCTTGGCTTTCGGCCGACTAGCAACAACAAACAATCAAGAGGAGCAATAGAATGTATGTGTGTGAGCAAGAGAGAGTAGAACAAGGTATGTGTTCGTGTCCCATGTCAATGCATGGATAAAGTATATATATAGTTGGAACTAGGTGAAAAAGAATAAGGTAAAAAGTCAGACTGCCCAGTAATTATGGGACTCAGAGAATCAATTAACTGTAAGTATCCCTAGAATTAAGGAAATCATTCAAACGGTGAGTGATAAATAAGGAAAGAATGTAAAATAGTGTTCATAACAGGCAATTAGATATCCCTTAATTGAATGTTGAACTCAAACGGCTAGTAGGTAAACATAATTAAGAAAAGTTACTATGCACATGACATATAAGAAGACAATTTTAAACCAAATCAAGCAGACAATTGAGACTATGTTCAGAAAAATATTAATTAAAGAAGAAATATCAATCAACAGTAACGAATCAAGGTAAGAAAATAGATTAAAGATTGGAACTCAGTAAGAATATCTCATAGGAGATCAACAAGACTTACGAATCATAGTGAATCAGGGATTCAAACAACAACTAGTGAATAGAGATTCCTGTGTATAAACGGAATAACCACATTATAAGCAAAGCAATAAGTCAGGAAATAATTGAGTAACAAATAGCACAGCAAGGACTCGAGCAAGCATAATGCTAATTGAAGAGAATTAACATGAAATGACACGGATGTTAAGCAAGAACATCAGAAACCCTAGTATATGAAATTAGGGGTCATGTGAGTTAGGGAGTGAACAGTGAGATAGACAAGGGGGCAAGAAGAATCAAAGACGAACATCATAGGGTAAAGATCAATGAAACATAAACACATATGGAAACACACAGGCAAATCAGTAGTTTCAATGTTTAGGTCTAAAAATTAGGGTTTCACACAGATGCTAGTATGAATCAACAAAGTAGACATGATACACGCAAAAGAGATGAAGAGTCATAAACCCTAATAGGGAAAAACAGGGTAAAGTCACCAGAAACTTAAGCTACTCGTGAAAATCAGGCACACCTACTGATCAAACCAAAAGGAAAAGGTTCCAGTAATGGTAAATATGATGAAAATCATGAGATAATGTTAAAAATCAGCAGGGAAAACTATTTTGAAAAAGGGTTTAGGAACCCTAGCTTAAAAATGAAGAACCGCTTAGGGGGAAACAGAAAATCTTTAAAGAAAACATCATAATAACTCGTAATATGCATAGATCTATTACAGATCTAAAAGAATCGGAGGGTTTTAAGCATTAGGGTTTCAAAGAAAACCCAGAAAGATAAGAAAAACCTCAAATGTCACTGGTTTAAGCCCCAATGGTCATAGATCTTGCTCGAACAGCCGGAGGTGGCCGATGATGGCCGGAGGATGGTGAGCACAGGCCCAGGGAGTAGGAGAGTTAACCCAGGTATCTTGAAGACCTTAGAGATGGAAAACACCGGTGTAAGGGAACCATATGAGGCAGGAGGATGGTGAGGGCTTCATGGTCTCCGGCAAAGAGATGGCCAGAGAAGACGAAGAGGTTCATCGGAGCCGGAGAGGCAGGAAGTCTCTAGAAGAGACTAGAGAGAGAGAGAGAGTAGAGAGATGAGAGACGAGTGAAAAAATGAGGGGTCCGGTGGGGGGGTTAGTTTAGGTTTAATTATGGTAGGTGTGATCTGAGTCGTTGATCAAAATTGATCAACGGTTCAGATTAAGTCATAGGCTGGGCCATGTAGGAATTGGGTTTGGGCTGGGACTAATTGGGTTAATTAAATCAGGTGGGTTGGGTTTAATTGAGGTTATAATTGAAATTAAAAAGTGGCCATTAGTTAAATACTTATAAAAATAAAATAAATAATTAATAAAATAGTTAATAATTATATAGAATGAAATTAATGCTAAGTAAATGAAAATTAAGGTAATTAGCTAATATTAAGATATGAAACTGGGAAATAAAGGGTGAAAAGAAAGAAACTCTCTGCGGTAATGATCTGATCTCTCTCCTCAAAATAGGCGATTTTGAGAGATCTTAAAGAGACCACAGGTGGGAGCCCATTTATGGCTACCATGGCCGGCGACCAACCTCCTATGGGGGTTGGGGTGCCTTCACCAACAATTACCCAGCCTTCAAGAAACAACCTATCCACAAAAACACCACTGGATTACTCTAAAATACTACAACCAAACATTCTGAACAGTACCATGCAAATCGCGAAAGACAGTGTTGAACCAATTTCAATGCGGCGAGCTTTGTTTGTGAATGGGCAGCCTCTTGTGATGTTTACGGAGGCAGAGGTGGATAGAATGAACGTGATCGAGGGACTACAATATGCTGTTGTATGCAAATTTTCATATGGATGGCTGGAATTACAAGAACTTCGACGAATCATACCTGCGGAATGCGGCATTAAGGGTGAATGCAACATTGGACTTCTTAGAGATAGACATATATTAATGCGACTGACTTTATGGCAAGATTTTTTAGAATTTATGTCGAAAAGTGTCTATTATGTGAAGGCGAAGGATGGTTTTGATTATCAGATGAGAACATTGATATACGATTCGCAATTTAAGGCAGGAGAAGAAGCGCCTAAGGTGATGACCTGGATTTCGTTTCCCGGCTTGTTGCCTACCTATTTTGTTAAAGAATGCTTATTTTCTTTAGCATCAGCTGTGGGCCAACCATTACAATTGGATATGGCAACAGTTAATAAGACACGTCCAAGTTGCACGAGAGTTAAGGTACTTGTTGATTTGTTATCCGATTTACCAAAGAAAGTTAGAATGGACATTGAGAATAAACTACTTGTGAGGTTCGAACTTAACGGGTAAAGATCCAATATGATTTTTTACCTAAGTATTATAAATCACGCAAACTACAAGATCACAGCGATTTTGAAAGCTGGAAACAGCACCCAGAATTAATGGTGCAAGACAAGGATAAGATTGATGCAGCAGGTCTTGGGAATGAAACAGTAGCAACTGGGAATGTCAAGGAAAATAATAAGGGTCCTATTATGATCCTTACAAGTGGGAAGGTAGTTGGAAACGTTGGAGAGCAATGGAAGGAAGTGCGAGATAATCGCAACAAGAATAAGGCAATTGTTACATCTGATTGTAATCAAGTTACGGGCAAGGAATTGGTACCAGTGAATAATGGAAAAGTACAGGTTAGCAAGGATATAGTTCCATTGGTTAATGATGGTGGTGGACAGGTGCAAACATCAAATAAATTTGCAATTCTTGATTGAGAGAACAATGTTGAAAATCAAGAAAAACAGTTGGCAGTAGTAGCTGATGTGCAAGAAATTATTCAGGTGGATAAAGGTACTCCTAGTAAGGTTGGGAAAGAAGTGGATCAACACGATACAGCAGCAAAATCAGAGAATGATCAAAAGACAGTTTCTCCTAGTTCAACAAAGAGACAATCACCTAGGTCGACAACCAAGAAACTTAATCCTAAGGCTCCATATTTTGTTCCTATCGGGAATGGGACAGATGTGATTCAACGACAGGAATCGACCTCTCAATGGATTACTAGGACCTTTGCCGAGAAGAATGTGGTTGCTACAAACCAATCATGTCAGGATATACCTTCACAAACTGAAGATACTTTTGCAACTGGTGAAATAGATAAAAATATTGACAAGACAAAACTAGGTGGGAGACTATGGTGTGACCAGGAAGAGGAGTTTTCTGAAGAAGGGGAAGATCACTCAGATGATGAAAGTAATGGTGGTGATACTGAAGGACATAATGATCAACAAGGTGAAGAGGAAGATAAAAGTGTTAATGATATTCATGGAGATAAACAAATGAGTGTAAGCAAGGCGAAGGCTTTGAAACAAATAGATGATAAAGTTGTGTCTCTTTGTATTGTTGGAGATGCTACAGTAGCGTTAGAAATTGATAAAGGGGGGACTAGAGAATAGGAAAGTATGGATAAGGATATTTCTCAATTGATTAAGGCTACAGCAGTTGAAAGTTTTGGTAATAAGGACCTCAAACAGAAGAATTTACGTAAAAAACATAAAGAATTAACCTTAAAGGAGCTGCAGGGTAATGTTGATCAAGGAGAGGGGCTTAATAAAATAGATGGGTAGGTTCAGAATGTACAAAACTCGCATTCATTGATTCCTAAACCTGTAATAAACTAGATGACTACAGCTGCTGCTATTAATATTGAGGAGGATAAGCAGAGAGGTACAGGAATTGATATGGATGAAGAAGCGATTGATCAAAATTTTCAAAATGCTGCGAGACAAGGAGATTTATCTCCAAGGGTGATAGAGCGAGGAAAGGCAACTGGGAAAAGCAGAAAGAAGCAACAGAAAGATACATCAAATATTGAACCATCAGGTGTTCAAACTAGAAGGACCATATCCAAATCCAATAATTTGCAATGAATGCTATTATTTGGAATGTGAGGTCGGCCAATACGCAACGAGTTTTTGAAAGGCTCATCACTATGCATAGGCAATATGATTTCAAATTCATAGGTGTTATGGAACCAATGCAACAATCGAGGAAGGTGGAGAAATATAGGAGAAGAATTGGACTAGCCCAAGTTGTTGTTAATGTTTCCAATAAAATATGGGCTTTCATTGATGAGATATGAGGTAACTGTGGTAATGGATATGGTGCAGCAGCTTACTTTGAAGTTGTTCAACATTGAAGATGGAAAATAATTTATAATGACTTTGGTTTATGCAAAATGCGATACAATAGAGAGAATTGAGTTGTGGAATTCATTATATTATTTGTCAAGTGACATGACTACTCCATGGCTCGTAGGTGGAGATTTTAATGTCATTTGGGACGAGGAAGAGAAATTTGGTCGATTACTAGTGTCGTTAAATGAGATGGATGATTTCCGACATTGTATGAATACATGTAACTTATATCATATGGGCTTTAAAGGTAGTATATATACATGGTGGAATGGACAAGCGGATGAAGAATGCATATTTAAAAGATTGGATCGATGCTTTTCCAATTTAGAATTTCAACAGATGATGCCGGGAATGGAGATAACACATATGTCCAAGATTGGATCACATCATAGTCCGATGCTATTGTCCTATAATCTAGATGCAACTCCAATAAAGAAATCATTCAGGTTTCTAAATTTCTGGGTGAAGCATGAGTCGTTTAAAGATGTTGTTAAAGAGAATTGGAATGCAGATTTTCATGCTAATCCATTTGTATTGTTCAATTATAAGCTGAAAAATTTGAAGAAAGCTTTATCTACATGGAGCAAAGCCACATTTGGAGACATATTTCAGAAAATTGCAAGCCTAGAAGAGGTGGTTGTCGCACATGAGGTGCAGTTTGAACTCAGCCCTACGCACAGCAACAGGGAACGTCTTCAAAAAGTACAGGCTGAATTATTCAAATTCTTGGATTTAGAGGAACAATTTTGGAAACAAAAATCGGGTATGCAATGGTTCCAAGATGGGGACAGAAATACCAGGTTTTTCCATGCACATGTCAATGGTAGAAGACGAAAGATGCAGCTTAAAAGAATTCAAGACAGCAATGGTATGTGGTTGGAGGATGTTCAGTCAATATCAAACGAGGCAGCAAGGTTCTTCACTGAGCAGTTCAGTGAGGAAAGCATTCCTACAGACTTTCGAATTTTGGATCACATTCCAACTCTTGTGGAAAATGGGTAGAATCAAAAGCTGATTGTTAAACCATCGAAAGAAGAGGTGAGACAAGAAGTTTTCGTCCTTAATAGTGAAAGCGCAGGTGGTCCGGATGGTTTTAATGGTTGTTTCTTTCAAACGTGCTGGGAAATTATAGGTGATGACAATTTTGATATGGTGAATGCGTTCTTCAATGGCCAAGAATTACCTAGATTTGTAACACATACAAATATAGTTTTATTGACAAAGAAGAAAGAAGTGAATACTTTCGGAGATTTGAGACCTATTAGCCTTAGTAACTTTATTAATAAGGTAATCTCCAGAGTCATCCATGAAAGATTAGTTGATATTCTTCCTAAATTGATTTCTGGTAAACAAGCCGGATTCGTGAAAGGGAGGAGCATTGTAGAGAATGTGTTGTTGACACAAGAGATCATTACCGATATTAGATTGAGAACTAAAGCAGGCCCAAACGTGGTGATCAAGTTAGACATGACGAAAGCTTATGATAGGCTTTCTTGGCTCTTTCTGACAAAAGTTATGAGAAAGATGGGTTTTTGTGAGAGGTTTATTGGGTTGGTGTCTGGCATTGTGTCAAACAATTGGTATTCGGTGCTTATTAATGGACAGCCATATGGATTTTTCAAATCATCGCGAGGGGTGAAGCAAGGAGATCCGCTGTCTCCGGCACTTTTCATATTGGCGGCAGAAACTTTATCTAGGGGTTTGAATGCGTTGCACATGAATTTATATTTTTGTGGCTTTGGTTTACCAAAATGGAGCCCAAAAATAAATCACCTTGCATACGCGGATGATACTATAATATTTTCCTCCTCAGATACTACATCGCTTAGACTTGTCATGGAAGTTTTAGGTGCGTATGAAGCTGCCTCGGGCCAGTTGATCAACAAAACAAAATCACCATGTTATATGCATCATTCTACGAGTGATGAGGTGAGTAATAAGGTGCAACAAATTACTGGAATTGGGCGGCATGATTTCCCATTCACATATCTAGGCTGCCCGATCTTTTATATGAGGAGAAAACTGGAGTTTTACCAAGGTTTAATCAACAAAATACTTGATAAATTACAAGGTTGGAAAGGTAAACTTTTGTCCATTGGAGGTAGAGCGGTTCTAATATCACACTTCTTACTTAGTCTGCACAACATAAAGAGGTGCAGGTGTAACATCAGTACAACCGACCCCATATACTTAGTAAGTGTTGAGCCTAACCTCGGCGAAGTAGTGACGAGGCTAGGACCGACAACAATATTTATACCTGTGCAATTCTACATAATAATAGGAAAATATCGACGGAAATAAACAAGTAAATACATATACGGGGAGAACATGCTGGGGATAAAAGGGTAACAATTACTAGCACAGTCTAACAGGGTAATGACTGAAATGTAGAAGTAAAAAAAGGGATTTAACATCTCAGAACAGATAATGAACAACAAAAGGCACGACATGCCGCCTCGCGCATAATCTCACAATCACTCGGCACGAAATGTCCCCTCGTGCATAAATAGTAAAATCACTCGACACGTAATGTCCCCTCGTGCGATAAATAATCAACAATCAGCACGTCATGTCCCCTCGTGCATAATCTCACAATCACTCGGCACGAAATGTCCCCTCGTGCATAAATAGTAAAATCACTCGACACGTAATGTCCCCTCGTGCGATAAATAATCAACAATCAGCACGTCATGTCCCCTCGTGCATAATCTCACAATCACTCGACACAGAATGTCCCCTCGTGCATAAATAGTAAAATCACTCGACACCGAATGTCCTCTCGTGTATAATAAACAATCGGCACGGCATGTCACCTCGTGCGATAATAATAAACAATCAACACGGTATGTCCCCTCGTGCGATAAATAATCAACAATCAACACGGCATGTCCCCTCGTGTATAATAAACAATCGGCACAGCATGTCCCCTCGTGCGATAAATAATAAATAATCAACACGGCATGTCCCCTCGTGCGATAAATAATCAACAATCAACACGGCATGTCCCCTCGTGTATAATAAACAATCGGCACAGCATGTCCCCTCGTGCGATAAATAATAAATAATCAACACGGCATGTCCCCTCGTGCGATAAATAATCAACAATCAACACGGCAATTCCCCTCGTGCGATAAATAATAAACAATCAACACGATGTCCCCTCATGTATAATAAAAAATCGGCACGGCATGTCCCATTGTGCGATAAATAATAAACAATCAACACGGCACGTCCCCTTGTGCGATAAATAATCAACAATCAGCATGGCATGTCCCCTCGTGCGATAAATAATATAAAAACAACAATATAATGTGAAAACTAATCAATAAGAAATCTCAAGTGTACAGAAATATTCAATAAAATTCTATCGTCCCGGCAAGGGACTCATCTATAACCAAACTCGCTCAAAAGTGTAATTTCAACAGTAAGAGCCTTAACTGAACAATTAATCATTAATTTCCCCACGTCATGAAACAACATCAATGTATCACTTCTAAATCACCAATTATTCATAGTACAGAGAATATCAAGAACACGATATAATTCATCACAATTGACTCACGGGCATGCTTGACCACAACATATAGGTACTCGTCACCTCACCTATACGTTGGACATGAATTACACATAGCAAATAAGACTCTATACCTATTCCCTCAAGCTAAGGTTAGGCCAACCACTTACCTCGGCTCATAAGTGCAAGTCAAGCCTCAATCACAACCTTTCCTCTCGAATCCAACTCTGAATCGATGATATCTAGATATAATTGATCTATTAACATAAATAATCACTCAATAAACCAATTCCAAAGCCTACTTATACATTTTCTATTATTCTTCCAAAAATACTAAAATTCGACCCCCAGGCCCGCACGCTCGAATCTCGAAAATTCTCGAAGGAATCACTCACCCATAGCCTAAGGATCATAAATATGAAGTTTTCACTTGAATTCAGAGCATTAAACGGACAATATGCGAATTTCTCAAGAACCCTAAATTTACTACCCAATTCTTTATTTTCCATTAATTTAGTAGGTAATCCCATTAATTATTCATGCATGAAACTAGTATTAGGAAGGAATTAACTTACCTTAACAGTAGCTAGGTTGTGGTGTGTTCTTCCCAAGCTCACAAGTCTCTAATGGAGTTTTTGGTATGAAGGGAACGAAGAAATCCCGAGTTTTGGCTTTTAAAATAGTCTGGCCTACAGGGGTTCCGCACCTGCGGCCTTGGGACCGCACCTGCGGTCCCGCACCGGCGAGAATAAGATCGCACCTTCGAAAAATGGCAAGGGAGGCTGGGGTCGCACCTGCGGAGCTGGAGACCACACCTGCGACTCCGCTACTGTGGAAAAGGAACCGCACCTGCGAAACATCCGCACCTGCGGCTGGGCAACCGCACCTGCGGTCACACCAGCAACAGTTGCACCAGCAGCTGTTTTAGCTGGTTTTTAGCCCCGCTGGGTGCCCGGGAGGCACCTGGGCCCACCCGAGCCCCTGTCTAAAAGTACCAACAAGTCCTAAATCATAATACGGACTTGCTCGAGCCTTCGGGACACCCAAAACAACGCTAAATCTCTAAATCATACCCCAAAACCCCTACAACCATAACTTAAGAAACTTCAAGTTCTTGATTTCTATAAAGATGCGTCGGGCCGACCTATGCAACTCGGAATGACATCAAATTTTGCAGACCGGTCATAAATGACATAACGGAACTATTCCCGGTCTCGGAATCACATTCAGACCTCGATAACATAAAGTCACGTTCCAAACCAGATTTCAAGTTTTTGGAAATCCTTATTTCTATATAATTTTCTCAAGACTTCATTAACTCTCAATATCCCATTTTTTATCCGAAACACGTCAAATCAAGTCCGTTCCTTACCAAATTTCACAGATAACTCAAATAACACATATTGAACCTGTTCCGGGCTCCGGAACCATAATATGGGCCCAGTAACACAGGTTTGACATCGCGGTTCATTTTCATAAGCCTTTATTATTTTGCATAAAAGAATTTTCTTTAAATATTCATTTCTCGGACTTGGGACCTCGAAATTCGATTCCAGGCACACGTCTAAGTCCCATATTTTCCTACGGACCCTCCGGGACCGTCAAATCACGGGTCCGGGTCCGTTTACAATTAATGTTGACCAAAGTCAACTTTAATCAATTAATTATTATAAATTTAACTCTTTAGCAAGTTTCCACACAAAGGCTTCCCGGCTATGCGCTCGGGCTGCGCACGCACATCGAGGTAGGATTAACAGAGGCTTTCGGGGCCTCGGAACATAGTTTTAGCTTCATTTTCACAGGATGACCTTTTGGGTCATCACAATCTCCACCTCTAAAACAAACGTTGTCCTCGAACGGACATAGAAAGGTACCTGAATAGGGAAAAAGATGGGGATATCGGCTCCGCATATCGGACTCGGACTCCCAGGTAGCTGCCTCAACAGGCTGACCTCTCCACTAAACACGAACCGAAGGATAACTCTTTGATCTCAACTGACGAACCTGCCTAGCTAATATGGCTATTGGTTCCTCCTCGAAAGTCAAATCCTTGTCCAACTGGACACCGCTGAAGTCAAGAACATGAGATGGATCTGCAATATACCTCCGGGGCATAGATACATGAAACACCGGGTGCACGAGTGATAAAAGCGGCGGCAAGGCAAGTATGTAGGCCACCTCTCCTACCTTATCATAAATCTCAAATGGACCAATGTACCTAGGGCTACTTGCCCTTCTTTCCGAACCTCATCACGCCCTTCATGGGTGACAGTCGAAGAAATACCCGGTCTCCTACCATAAAGGCCAAATCTCGAACTCTGCGATCCGCATAACTCTTCTGCCTGGACTGAGCTGTACGAAGTCTATCCTGAATAATCTTCACCTTGTCCAAGGCATCCTGGACTAACTCAGAGCCCAACAATCTAGCCTCTCTTGGCTCAAACCCTCCGACTGGATACCGACATCGTCTACCATACAACGCCTCATACGGATCCATCTGGATGCTCGACTGGTAGCTATTGTTTTAGGCAACCTCAGCTAAAGGTAAGAACTGGTCCCATGAACCACAAAAATCAATAACACAAGCCCACAACATATCCTCCAAAACCTGAATAGTGCGCTCGGATTGTCCGTCCGTCTGAGGATGAAATGATGTGCTCAAATCAATCTGTGTGCCCAACTGTCGCTGAAATACTCTCCAAAAATGGGAGGTAAACTGAGTACCTCTGTCTGATATAATGGATAAGGGCACACCATGCAATCGAACAATCTCTCTCATATATATCCTTTCCAACTTCTCCGCTGAATACGAAACTGATACCGGAATGAAGTGCACTGACTTAATCAGCCTATCCACAACAACCCAAACCGCATCAAACATCCTCTGAGTCCATGGGAGTCCAACTACAAAGTCCATGGTGATACGCTCCCACTTCCACTCAGGAAGTTGAATTTGCTGCATCAAACCACCGGGCCTCTGGTGCTCGTACTTAACCTGCTGACAATTCAAGCACCAACCTACATAAGCTACAATATCCTTCTTCATCCTCCGCCACCAATAGTGCTACCGAAAGTCCTGGTACATCTTTGCGGCACCCGGATGAATGGAATATCGAGAACTATCGGCCTCCTGAAGAATCAACTCACGAATGCCATCTACATCAGGCACACAAATACGGCCCTGCATCCTCAGAACTCCCTCGTCATCAACCGTAACCTTCTTGGCACCTCCATGCCGGATTGTATCTATAAGAACACATAAATGACGATCATCATACTGCCTGGCCCGAATACGATCATACAACGAAGAACGGGCCACGGTATGGGCCAACACACTGCCAGTCTCAGAAACCTCTAACCTCACAAATCGGTTGGCTAAAACCTGAACATCTAACACAAGAGGTCGCTCTCGGCTGATAAATAAGCTAGACTTCCCATACTGACTGACTTCCGGCTCAAAGCATCGGCCACCACATTGGCCTTTCCCGGATGGTAAAGAATGGTAATATCATAATCCTTCAGTAACTCTAACCACCTTCTCTGCCTCATGTTCAACTCCTTTTGCCTGAATAGATACTGTAAACTCTTATGATCCGTAAACACCTCACAAGGCACACCATACAAGTAATGCCTCCAAATCTTCAATGCATGAACAATAACTGCAAGCTCCAGATCATGAACTGGATAGTTCTTCTCGTGAATCTTCAACTGACAAGAAGCATAGGCTATAACTTTTCCATCCTGCATTAACACTGCACCAAGCCCCAACCGTGACGCATCACAATACACGGTATACGGCCTTGAACCTGTGGGCAAACTAACATTGGCGTCGTGGTCAAAGCTGTCTTGAGCTTCTGAAAGCTCGCCTCACACTACCCCGACCACCTGAACTGGGCACCCTTCTGGGTCAACCTGGTCATCGGGGCTGCGATAGATGAAAAGCCCTCCACAAATCGACGATAATAACCCGCTAAGCCCAAGAAACTCCGAATCTCTATAGCTGAAGTGGGCCTAGGCCAATCTCTAACTGCTGAAATCTTCTTGGGATCCACTTGAATGCCCTCTGATGAAACCACGTGGCCTAGAAATGCAACTGAACTCAACCAAAACCCACACTTGGAGAATTTGGCATACAATTGACTATCCCTCAGAGTCTGTAGGATGACTCTAAGGTGCTGCTCATGCTCCTCTCAGCAGCGAGAGTATAACAATAAATCATCAATGAAAACAATAACGAACGAGTCCAAATAAGGCCTGAGCACTCGGTTCATCCACTCCATGAATGCAGCGGGGGCATTTGTCAACCCGAATGACATCACCAAGAACTCATAATGCCCATAACGAGTGCGAAAGGCCGTCTTAGGAACATCAGACGCCCTAATCCTCAACTGATGGTAACCAGATCTCAAGTGTATCTTGGAAAACACTGTAGCACCCTGAAGCTGGTCAAATAGATCATCAATCCTCGGCAAAGGATACTTATTCTTGATAGTAACCTTATTCAGCTGCCGGTAGTCAATACACATCCTCATTGAGCCATCTTTCTTCTTGACAAACAACACTGGAGCACTCCAAGGAGAAACGCTAGGCCTAATGAAGCCTTTATCCAACAAATCATGCAACTGCTCCTTCAATTTTTTCAACTTTGGCAGGGCCATACGATACGGCGGAATAGAAATAGGCTGAGTGCCCTGAGCCACCTCAATACAAAAGTCAATATCCCTGTCAGGTGGCATACCTGGCAGGTCAGCAGGGAATACCTCTAGAAACTCACGAACCATGGGCACAGACTCCATGGAAGGAACCTCGGCACTAGAATCACGAACATAGGCCAAATAGGCCAAACAACCCTTATCGACCATTCGCCGAGCCTTCATATATGAAATAACTATACCAGAAGAATGACTAGGAGTCCCTCTCCACTCCAAGCGAGGCACACCTGGCAAGGCCAAGGTCACTGTCTTGGCGTGACAGTCCAGAATAGCATGATAGGGAGATAGCCAATCCATCCCCAATATAAAATCGAAGTAAACCATATCAAGAAGCAACAGATCAACCTTAGTCTTCAGACTACCAATACCTACTACGGAAGCAGGGTAGACTCGATCCACCATAATAGAATCACCCACCGGGGTAGACACATATATAGGAGCACTCAGGGAATCACGTGACATGCTCAAATAAGGGGAAAAATATGAAGACACATAAGAGAAAGTAGAACCCGGATCGAATAATACCAAAGCATCTCGGCTTCAAACTGATACCGTACCTGTGATAACTGCGTCAGAGGCCTCAGCCTCAAGCCTGCCGGAATTGCATAGCATTGGGGCGGAGCCCCTCCAACCTGGACATCTCTAGGTCTACATGTTACAGGCTGACCCCTACCTCGCATGACCTGTCCTCCACCACTATGAGTATGACCTCAACCTTTAGCACCACGACCACCCCTAGCTGGCTGAGGAGGCGAGGGTGCACCTGATGCGGGAACCATGGCACGGGAACCCTGATACTGAGAACCACAGAAACCTCGGGGGAAAAACCTGGAAATATGCCCCATACCACCGCAAGTTTAGCAAGCCCTCGGCTGCTGAGAATACTGACCCTGGAACTGACCCTGACGTCCAGAATGACTACCCTGAAGACTCTGAATCGGCGGTGCACTGATGGGAGCTTATGATGCACCGCAGGATACCTGGAGTGCCGACTGATAAGGCCTAAGAGGATGACCCCTGTCAAAGGAATCTCTGCCTCTGGATGAGGCACCACTGAAACGGCCGAAATGATGAGGTCTCTTGTCAGACCCATGACCTCCACCCTGAGATAATGCCATCTCAATGCGTCTGGCCACATCGGCTGCATCCTGAAAGGAGATATCAGAGCCCGTCTCTCTGGCCATCTGAAGTCTGATAGGCTGAGCCAAACCCTCAATAAACCTCCGAACCCTATCTCGATCAGTGGGGAGTATCATAATAGCATGCCTAGCTAGAGTAATGAACCTGGTCTCGTACTGAGTGACGGACATGGAGCCCTGCTGGAGACGCTCAAACTGCCTCCGAAGATCCTCTCTCTAGGTAACTGGAAGAAACTTCCCCAAGAATAACTCGGAGAACTGCGCACAAGTCAAAGGTGCAGATCCAGTTGGCCTGGTCAAGCAATAGTCTCTCCACCAAGTCTTAGCGGAACCCGAAAGACGAAAAGTAGCAAAATCCACTCCATTGGACTCCACAATGCCCATGTTTTGAAGAACCTCATAACAACTGTCCAAATAATCCTGGGGATCCTCTGATGGTGCACCAGTAAATATAGTAGTGAACAACTTGGTGAATCTATCCAATCTCCATAGAGCATCTGCTGGCATAGCTGCTCCCTCAACTGCCGGTGCCACAATACCCAGCTGAGCTACTCCAACGGTCTCAGGTGCTGGAGTCTAAAACTGAGTGGCAAACTGCTCTGGGGTGTGGATAACAGGAGTCTGGGTCCCTCCCCCAGCCTGAGAACCAGCTGGTGCAGTAGGAAGAAGACCGGCCCAAGCCACACTCTCCATGAGTCCCACTAAGCGGACTAGAGCGTCCTGAAGCACTGGGTGGCAATGAACCCCTCTGGGACCTGAGCTGGTCCGACTGGAACCATCTAAGCAGGAACCTCACCGGCATAGTCTACATGTGGGTCCTCAACTAGAGATGCTGCTCTAGCTCTGCCTCGGCCTCTAGCACGGCCTCGGCCCCTCGTAGGAGCTACAATAGGAGGATCAAGCTGTTGATCGGTCGATGAGGAAGCACGCGTTCTCGCCATCTGCGAGAGAGTAATCAGAGACTCAATTAGTATTTAGAATTCAATTGGCACGACAGAGAATGTAAGATGTGAAGTTATTCCTACCTTTGCAGCCTCGGGGGGATAAGTACAGACGTCTCCGTACCGATCCCTCAGACTCTACCAAGTTTGTCCGTGAGTTATGAGACCTCAGCAACCTAGGGATGTGATACCAACTTGTCACGACCCGAAATCTCACCTTCAGGACGTGATGGCATCTAACGTTGTACCCGCTAGACAAGCCAACGTTTGAACTAAATAAACTCATCAACAGTTAAAATGAACAAAATAACTAAGGCAATTGTGATTAATAATACGAAAGTTAAACGATTTCAGAACTAGATAACAAGTCTCGCAATAATTCCCACAAGTACAACCCAGAACTAGTGTCACTAACTCACGAACTGTCTATGAGATTACTAAATACAATGGTCTAAAAATAAGTAAATATGACTGTCTTTGAAACTATAAAATAAGACAGAACTGAAAGAGAAGCGTAGCAGGTGACGCCAAGGCCCACGAACGTCTGCGGATCTACCTCGATGTCTCCTTAATGAACTGATGAAATGATCCCTCCGTCAGTGACTACCGGGTCCGGCTACGTAGTCTGCACAACATAAAGAAGTGCAGGTGTAGCATTAGTAAAACTGAACCCATGTACTGAGTAAGTGCCAAGCCTAACCTCAGCGAAGTAGTGATGAGGCTAGGACCGACAACAATATATATACCTGTGCAATTCTACATAATAACAGGAAAATATCGACAGAAATAAACAAGTAAATACATATACGGGGAGAACATGCTGGGGATAAAGGGGAAACAATTACTAGCACAGTAGAACAGGGTAATGCCTGAAATGTAGAAGTAAAAACAGGGATTTAATATCTCAGAACAGATAATGAACAACAAAAGGCACGGCATGTCCCTTCATGCATAATCTCACAATCACTCGGCACGGAATGTCCCCTCGTGCATAAATAGTAAAATCACTCGACACGGAATGTCCCCTCGTGCAATAAATAATCAACAATCAGCACGACATGTCCCCTCATGCATAATCTCACAATCACTCGGCACGGAATGTCCCCTCTTGCATAAATAGTAAAATCACTCGACACGAAATGTCCCCTCGTGTATAACAAACAATCGGCACGGCATGTCCCCTCGTGCGATAAATAATAAACAATCAACACGGCATGTCCCCTCGTGCGATAAATAATCAACAATCAACACGGCATGTCCCCTCGTGTATAATAAAAAATCGGCACGGCATGTCCCCTCGTGCGATAAATAATAAACAATCAACACGGCATGTCCCTCGTGCGATAAATAATCAACAATCAACACGGCATGTCCCCTCGTGCGATAAATAATCAACAATCAACACGGCATGTCCCCTCGTGCGATAAATAATCAACAATCAACACGGCATGTCCCCTCGTGCGATAAATAATAAACAATCAATACGGCATGTCCCTCGTGTATAATAAACAATCGGCACGGCATGTCCCTCGTGCGATAAATAATAAACAATCAACACGACATGTACCCTCGTGCAATAAATAATCAACAATCCGCACGGCATGTCCCCTCGTGCGATAAATAATATAAAAACAACAATATAATGTGAAAACTAATCAATAAGAAATCTCAAGTGTACAGAAATATTCAATAAAATTCTATCGTCCCGGCAAAGGACTCAGTTATAACAAAACTCGCTCAGAAGTGTAATTTCAACAGTAAGAGCCTTAACTGAACAATTAATCATTAATTTCCCCACGTCATGAAACAACATCAATGTATCACTTCTAAATCACCACTTATTCATAGTACAGAGAATATCAAGAACACGGTATAATTCGTCACAATTGACTCACGGTCATGCTTGACCGCAACATATAGGTACTCGTCACCTCACCTATACGTTGGACATGAATTACACATAGCAAATAGGACTCTATACCTATTCCCTCAAGCTAAGGTTAGGCCAACCACTTACCTCTGCTCCAAAGTGCAAGTCAAGCCTCAATCACAGCCTTTCCTCTCGAATTCATCTCCGAAGCGATGATATCTAGACATAATTGATTTATTAACATCAATAATCACTCAATAAACCAATTCCAAAGCCTACTTATACATTTTCTATCATTCTTCCAAAAATACTAAAATTCGACCCTCGGGCCCGCACACTCGAATCCCGAAAATTCTCGAAGGAATCACTCACCCATAGCCTAAGGATCATAAATATGAAGTTTCCACTTGAATTCATAGCATTAAACGGACAATACGCGAATTTCTCAATAACCCTAAATTTACTACCCAATTCTTGATTTTCCATTGATTTAGTAAGTAATCCCATTAATTATTCATGCATGAAACTAGTATTAGGAAGGAATTAACTTACCTTAACAGTAGCTAGGTCGTGGTGTGTTCTTCCCAAGCTCACAAGTCTCTAATGGAGTTTTTGGTATGAAGGGAATGAAGAAATTCCGAGTTTTGGCTTTTAAAACAGTCTGGCCTACAGGGGTTCCGCACATGCGGCCTTAGGACCGCACCTGCGGTCCCGCACCGGCGAGAATAAGATCGCACCTGCGAAAAATGGCAAGGGAGGCAGGGGTCGCACCTGCGAAGCTGGAGACCACACCTGCGGCTCCGCTCTTGCAGAAAAGGAATCGCACCTGCGAAACTTCCGCACCTGCGAGGCTGGGACCGTAGGAGCGGTCCCGCACCTGCGGCTGGGCAACCTCACCTGCGGTCACACCATCAACAGTTGCACCAGCAGCTGTTTTAGCTGGTTTTTAGCCCCGCTGGGTGCCCGGGAGGCACTTGGGCCCACCCGAGCCCCGATCCAAAACTACCAACAAGTCCTAAATCATAATACGGACTTGCTCGAGCCTTCGGGACACCCAAAAATAAGCTAAATCTCTAAATCATACCCCAAAACCCCTACAACCATAACTTAAGAAACTTCAAGTTCTTGATTTCTATAAAGATGCGTCGGGCCGACCTATGCAACTCGGAATGACATCAAATTTTGCAGACCAGTCATAAATGACATAACGGAACTATTCCTTGTCTCGGAATCACATTCGGACCTTGATAACATAAAGTCACGTTCCAAACCAAATTTGAAGTTTTTGGAATTCCTTATTTCTATATAATTTTCTCAAGACTTCGTTAACTCTCAATATCCCATTTTTGATCTGAAACACGTCAAATCAAGTCCGTTCGTTACCAAATTTCACAGATAACTCAAATAACACATATTAAACTTGTTCCGAACTCCGGAACCATAATACGGGCCCAGTAACACAGGTTTCACATCGCAGTTCATTTTCATAAGCCTTTATTATTTTCATTAAAAAAAATTAAAATATATTTCTCGGACTTGGGACCTCGCAATTCGATTCCGGGCACACGTCCAAGTCCCATATTTTCCTACGGACCCTTCGGGACTGTCAAATCACGGGTCTGGGTCTGCTTACCAATAATGTTGACCAAAGTCAAATTTAATCAATTAATTATTATAAATTTAACTCTTTATCAAGTTTCCACATAAAGGCTTCTCGGCTACGCGCCTGGGCTGCGCACGCATATCGAGGTGGGATTAACAGAGGCTTTTGGGGCCTCGGAACACAGTTTTAGCTAAATTTACACAGGATGACCTTTTGGGTCATCACATTGGGTGTCATGGAAAACTTTATGTATGCCTAAAAATGAAGGTGGAGTAGGATTTCGGTCATTGCATGATGTATCTAAAGCTCTTTTTTGCAAACTTTGGTGGAATTTTAGGACCAAACCGACATTGTGGAGCTCATTCATGAGCCAAAAATATTGCAAAATTTGAATGTTGTGGTTGTACCTTGGAAGAAAGGATCACATGCATGGAGAAAAATGCTAGAATGTAGGGATCTCATCGAACATCAAATTCTTTGGAAGCCAAGAATGGGTTCTTCTCTATTTTGGTATGATAATTGGACGGGTATAGGGGCTTTATATTTCATTGTTCCTCTAGATTTTCCTATTGATGAGTCGGTCAACAATGTAAGGGAAGTGGTGCACAATGGGGAGTGGGACGAAGGTCGTTTGAGAATGTTACTGCCTAATGATCTTGTTAATCACATTATGGAATGTATACCTCCTCCAGTTGAACATGATATACTGGATAAGCACCTATGGATGTTAGACACAAAAGGAGACTTCACTGTGAGCTCGGTGTGGGAATATCTACGGAGGAGGAATGATCCTAATAATGCATACAAGAATATGTGGGTAAAAGGGCTACCATTCAAGATTGGTTTTCTCATTTGGAAGGTTTGGAGAAAGAAAATACCACTAGATGAAACAATAAAGGGAATGGGATATTATGTGACCTCTAGATGTTGGTGTTGTATAAATCCGCAAGAGGAAACTATATCTCATGTGTTCCTTCGATCTCCTGCAGCTAAAAGAACTTGGTCCTATTTTTCTTCACATGCAGGCTTGTCGATAGAGGGGTTGAATCTGTCACAGGTAGTGGTTCGATGGTGGACAGCACAGATAATACCTCGTCTTAAACTAATTTTTCAAGCAGTACCCTCTATTATCTTATGGGAATTGTGGAAGAGAAGTAATTGTTATAAGTACGGTGATGTGGTAACAGTTAGTAGGGTAATTTATCAAATTAATACTACAATCCAATCACTGATTAAGATGAGGAAACCAGGAGTTAGAAATGTGCCTCACAAGTAGTCTGACATACTGGACATGATGGAGCATTACACACCACAGCTGAAAATTAATAAGGTGTTATGGGAAATACCTAGTGAAGGATGGATAAAATTGAACACAGATGGAGCTGCAAGAGGAAACCCGGGCAGGAGCTCAATAGGGTATTTTCTAAGGAATGAAAAAGGATATGTGATTTATGCCTATAGACAAGAGATTCAGGAAGCAACAAACACAGAAGCTGAGGCAGTAGCAATTCTACATGCTCTCAGAGTTTGCAAAGTCAAGCACCTACGTCAAGTGTGGGTTCAAACTGATTCTATGTTACTGAAAAATGTTATTGAAGGAAGGTGGAGTACCCCTTGAGGAATAGCAGAGTATGTGGAGGAAATAAGGTGTTTGTTACAGCAGTGCAATGCTATTATAACACACATATTTCCCGAAGGGAACAAACTTGCTGATCACCTAGCAAATTATGCGCTTGATGTGGGACAAATTGTGTGTGAGTCATTTGATCAACTGGACAGCATTGGGAGAAGAATTGTGAACGATGACAAACTACAATGCCCATACTTAAGGATAAGATTTGCAAGGAATTAAATAGGATGGAGGAGATAAGCATAATGGGGACTCATGCCTGCCTTGTTCGAATCTGTAGGGAGGAGAACATGGTGGGAGTTTATACTAACGTTGTGTCTTGTTTTGCAGGGAACACCAATATAATCATATCCTACCATTTTATACACTTTCATTGGGTGGTATTATATCTTGAGGCTCATTCCCATGAAGGAGTATGGGTGGTAAACACAAACATGGAAACATGGAACAAATTAGCTAGCCTAAAAAACTGGACTAACAATAGCTACTGGATCACATTCCCAATGAAGGATAAATACTGGTTATGCAGGCATTTGGAACTAAAAGGGGAATTATGGGATAGAAATCAAAGGCATAGTATCACTTCATGGTCAACCAAAGTGAGTTGCACAAGATCTCGAGGATATAGGCTAAGAAAAGCACAAGCAGAATGGATTGAAAGCTGATGGTGTTATGCACAACAGAGGAGTAAGCAGGGGAATGGACGCATTTGGTATAAAAAATAAAATAAGAAATCTGGTAATACAGAGAGTCAGTAAAGCGGAGAAACAACTGCATTCTGAAGGAAACATAACTGGTGGCTACAAAATACATTACCATGTTCAAATCCAAATGGAGGAGAACACGGAGATGAATTTTTTCACTAACAATGTTTTCTTTTTTGCAGGAGATGTTAATGTGTCTATGCCCTATGCTTTAATGGAATTTCAGTTGGTGGTATTAGTGCATTTCACTCATTCCACTGGAAGGAAATTAAAACTAGGCACAAGCATAGAAAAGAGGAGAAGTACTTTGTTGTCTAGTCGAGCGGGAAATTTTGGAAAGCAAAATCAGAACCAAAAGAGATGGATTAAGAGCTTGTCAATTACATTAATGCAAAGGAAGAAAAGCAGCGAGGAAGAGGCCTGTAACACCAAAGGCCTGTGCACATAATATTCAAAATGGTCTGGTTACAACAATTGTATGATGAAGTTGAAACTAAGCTCTAACATCAGAAGAAACACACGAGAGAAGTACCTACTGAGCAGGTCATTGAGGCTCAACTATACTATGAGATTTTGGTACATAAAAATGGGATTGATGACTGCATTGTGGACTACAAACTCAATGCAATTCATTTATCCAACCAAACAAATTTGGAACTAAGATGGAACAGCAACAACGACAAGAACTGCCTAAGGCACAACAGTTTTATTTGAACAGCCTTGACTTGTTGAGTCAAAGGAAGCAAAAGTGTAACCTCACCAGGAGAAGCTGCTGTTGGGCAGTGCTGGAGATACAAACAGGTCACTTTATGACACTCAGAATTAGCAAATGCAAGCTGCACATTCACAGAAAGAGATCATTAATGCTTTTGGAATAAACATGCTGTGAAAAACGCACAATGACAGGCCATTTTGGTAATCAAATGTGCGCACATAAAGGAAGTGTTTATGTCGGTAATATGCTAGTTTTTATATACAAGTTTTAGACATTCTAGTTCATAATTTTACTTGATCACTCTGTAATATCACTTTTGGGAATCTAAATCCCAAAGTTGATAATAGGATATATGTAGTAGTCATATCTTATAGTCTTACACATCATAAGACAACATGCTACTTTGTTTTATTATTTTATTATAAATAAAAACTAGCCCTAGGCTCTGCCTAGTGGATTGCTTAAAACAAAGATATGAAAATGACTGATTATAGAATTAAAATAGCATAAAAATGTATAATTGACTATAATTACAAAATTGTTATAATTATAGCTAAATTATACCAAATTGACTGATTTGTGAAATAATCAGGTCCTAATAGAATTAAAAATGACATATTGATCTGGGATACATTCTAAAATTATTTATAATATAATTTATGAATAATTATTGAATATAAAATACTAAATAAATAGGAAAATAAATTGATAAAAATATGAAAGATTATGGAAAAATATCAATTATTATGAAAAGTGATTTTGAAGGTATATATGCAAGTTTGAAAATAATTTTGAGGAAACATTGGGTATCAACAGTTATGAGGCTGAGACAAGGTCTCGATGTCCTCTTCACTGAACTAAAGAGCATCTTCTGGCATGTAACTCCGAGTTCTCTTTTCCCTGATGATGATACTTTTGTTCGCTTGAAAACGGGTCCCTGTGGGACGTCGGCTCCTCCGACGATCATGTTAATGACGTGTTGTGGTTCTTCTGGTTTGTTCTTCTTGTTCACCTCTCTTTCCCAAAATTGGTTTATAGCTCGGTCGCTAAGGAATTCTCGGAGGTGCCATTCGCTGATTAATCGGACCACTTCCTCCCGAAGTTACCTACAATCCTCGGTCTTATGACTGTGAGTGCCTTGATATTTGTATACCAAGTTGGGGTTCCTTTGTAAAGGATCTGATAGTATGGTTTTTGTCCATCTGGTATCTTTGATCCTACCTATGGCCGACACGATGTATGAAACATCTATGTTGAAGTTGTACTCAGATAACCGGGGGCCTCTAGCGGCCCAGTGTGCCTATCGAACACGGCTTTGTTGATGAGTCCCCGGGAACCTTGACCTCAATCCGTCCTTCGATCGTTTCGAGGTATATTATGCCTCGGGGCATTTCTTCAATCTTCGACGTATGGTTGATACCTTTCCTTGCTTGGCCTTGGTTCCCTTTCTGGAAACCCCAATTTTTTTTTCTAAGAGCCTGCTAGGGTATACCGAGCCCAAGGGGGATCCCGATTGGTCATCCTCAACCCTGATCTTTGACTGATACCTGTTGTGTATGTCCTCCCAAGTTACGGCAGGGTACTCAACCAAGTTCTGCTTCAGCTGTTTCGAAGCTATCGAGCTTCATTCATTCAAGCCCTGAATGAAGGCATGTACTGCTCAGTCGTCAAAGACCAGTGGTAATTCCATTCGCTTCATCTGAAAGCAAGATACAAATTCTCTGAGCATCTCGTTCTCTCTTTGTTTGATTTTGAAGATGTCGGACTTCCTCGTAGCGACCTTGATGGCACCGACTTGTGCCTTTACAAAAGATTCTGCCAACATGACAAACGAATCCATTGAGTTCGGGTGTAGGTTATGATACGACATCATGGCCCCCTTTGATAGTGTTTCTCCAAACGTTTTCAACAAGACGGATTCAATCTCGTCATCCTTTAGGTCATTTCCTTTTACAGCACAAGTGTAAGCAGTAATGTGCTCATTGGGGTCCGTGGTCCGTTTATACTTCGGAATATCGGGCATTCTGAACTTCTTTGGGATGGGCTTTGAAACCACACTCGATGGGAATGGATTTTGCACGAACTTCTTTGAATCTACACCCTTCAAAATCGGGGGTGCACCCGGGATCTAATCGACCCTCGAGCTATAGGTCTCCACCTTTTTGTCATTAGCTTCGATCTTCTTTTCTCCTGATTCAATTCTTTTAGTAAGGTCCTCGAGCATCTTCATAATAGCAGGGTCGGCTGCTGACCCGTTGTCGCTTGACCTCTCTGGTTCCTGCTTGACTCGAGGAGCCATTTCCGGTGGTGCTATCCTTGGAGTTTTTTTATGGCTTTGCAGCTGAGTAATAGCCACTTGTTGTGCCTGTAACATCTCATAAATGACTTGAAGGCTAATTTCTCTTTCCTCCCGAGCAAGAGTTCTATGTACTTCTTGTTGGTCTCCTCCGTGCATACTTTCGTCTGTATAAGAGCTTACATCGACATGTTGAGCATTGCGTGAGCCCACATCGATCGGGATTGGCGCTGGTGCCTCCTCAGGGTTTTGCAATGGTACATCGGCGCCTGAAGCGGCTGCACCGTTCTCTCAATGAAGCTCATGACAATTGTTTTCGTGTGCATTCACTGAGTTAGACATTTTGACCTGAAAATATTCTTGGACAAGAAAAAGTGTGAAAGATAACTTGTGTTTTTAGAATACCAGCACTAAAACAATCACTATTATTTTTAGCCCACGGTGGGCGCCAAACTATTTACCTTGAAAATGATAATGACAATTATATTTGATTTAGTGGTTCTACAAATATGTGATTTATTTTAATACTAGTTGTTAGGCAGTAGATGTTAGGTGTGCTTAAGAAAAGTAAGGCAAGAGTAAAGGAAAATAGTGATGTGCAAACCGAGCTGGCACTAGGCTGGGCCTCGAGCTTGGTGAGCAAGACCTCGAGGTTCGGTTATAATGTTAAGTGAGAGGGGATCGATGAAGATGACTTGATGTTGGGGGCCTCAAGGATGGCCTTTAATAGTAAATAATGAGCAATAAATGAAGAACAATTAATGAACACAATAAATAAAAAGCAATAAATCTATAGAACAATTGTTTGAGCACGTTTAGGTAAGAGAGCAGAGAATGTTCTTGTTGTATAGAATATCATGTATGTTACAAAATGGCAAGGGTCCCTTTTATATAGGAGGGGGAATCCCAACATAGTACATGTATAATTATTACAAAGAAATGCCATTGGTACAGCTATTTAATGGCTTAGTACGGATTTGCACTATTCTTGCAGACCTGATCAGCTCTAATCACGTGTCCTTGGAAATTTCCCTCCTCTCCATGATGGTCATCGATTTTCACTGCCCCGAGGTCGATCATAGAGAACCTTCGATATGCTCCCTCGGGTTCAAGCTTCGAACTCTCCTCCGAGCTTCTCAAGGTTAGGCGCAGAATGCCACGATGGCCTCAAAATCGAGCTCTCCGATTTTGGTCGTATACAGAACCACCTACATCATTTCAGATATGTAGTGCCCCCGGCAAAAGGGACGTTAGTACTATCTAATAGTACTAGTATGTACAACTAAATACCATCTCAATAGAATGAACAATAATTACAAAGGGAAAAAGCAGTCATGAGATCAATAAGAGCTTCAAACAATACAAAAACGTAAGTAAGGGTCACATAAGTTCTCAATCAAATTCCGTCTTATTAAGTTGGTAATCATTAGTGCCATGTGCCACAATCCACAATACCACTGTGTTCTCTTACACGGAGTCCGATCTCGACCTGATTGGCTAGGTCATCTCAATTGAGACATCAACCATATCCACATTTTCAATCATCAATTCCAGCACATTTACCATCATGTGTGCGGCATGGCGTCTGATCACGGACCGATCGGCTCAGCCATCTCAATTAAGACATCATCCTTTAAATCAATCATCTCACTTTACATTTTCCTCCCATCTTTCGATACATTGGCACGAGGGGTATCGTTTATTAGATCGTTCTTGGCTCTTGGCCATATTATACATTTTCAAGTTTTCCCTTTTTACACATTCAATAACATTAACATAAGCATCAATAATACCTATCATGTAAGACATTTTTACACATAAGGGAAAGACTTGGAAAGATCCTAGCACATAGAGGTCTCTCATACGAATTGGCATAAAAATCTTTATCCGGATTTTTGGCATGATGTCTCAGCCTTTCTTAGCACATAATCTACATTTTTGCACATATCCTCGAAAGCAAGATGGCATGAAAAACATTTAGTACAACATATATGGTATAGTTAATTCTAGTATGGTCAGTTTGGGGACTTACACAAATTTCACGAATATCAGGGTTTCGATTCGAAGAAGAAGGAGATTTTGCCATACATACCTCAATTGAGCTTTTCTAATTTCAACAGTAATTCCGAAACCTTAGTACCTTCAATCTATTTTCGGAGTACAACAAGTTGAATAAAAAATTTTAAGGATGATCAATATTCTAGCTCACTTGAGCATTTTATCAAACACTATGTGTTTATTGAAGTTTTTATGGTCCTTTTCATGAAAGATTACACCAAACCATTCCCCCATTCTTTTATATATTTGCTTTATCATTCTCTATTTTTGATTTACAACTCCCCCACAGCTTCTAGGAACACATGCATGCAATGTAATCACCCCCATTGAACCTACGAATTCGCCAATTATGAGTTCCCCCCCACCCCACTCCATGTACGAATAACGTGCGGAAGGGTTTCCCATGAATTATCTCCCTAGTGGCCCATTATAGCTATGTTTTAAAATTAAGAGCTAGGGTGATGAAGTCTTACCTCTTAGGATGGAGAATTAGATGCCTCACTTGAATATTTTCAATGTTTTAAATGATAATTGAATAACAAATTTGGGTGAAGATCAGGCCCTCCCTCTTGAACTCTCTTCTCATACACTAGAAATATCAGAGAATATGCTCAAGATGGTCTATGATGGGTGTTTTAACGGAACATGGTCGGGTTTAAAAATAAGAAAATGGGAGCTCCGGCACAGATCTTCGGTCACATATGTGACCGCATAATGCTTTTGTGGTCCGCAAAGGGACCGCATAATTGGCCCCAACCCAGGCATTTTCTGCTTTGTTCAGCGATGCGGTCGCATAATGCACCGCAAAACTCCCATATATCAAGTCTCAAAGGAAAATATGCGGCCCACGAAATGGTTCTGCGATCGCATAATGGGCCACAAAAATGGAATAAAAATTGGCCAAAAAGGCTGCCTCTCTCTATAGCCATTCTGCGGTCCGCAGAGTGATTCTACGGCCGCATAGTGGACCACAGAAATACCCTTTTTGTGCAAAATATTTTCCTTAACTTTTAATGCATTGTTCAACCCAAAAAGTCCGAACTGCGGCGAGCAAGCTCGGCGCGAAGAATTTCTACTATTATTGACCTCTACACCTAGCTCGACATCACAGAATCCCGGTATTCAGGAAACCTTTTACGAGGCCTTACATCCTCCCCCACTTAAGATCATTCGTCCTCGAATGAGGATTAAGGTCTAAAATTAGCAACTTATGCATCTTGGTTTTCATAACACACACCAGCATCCCCGAATTTAACTAACTCACTAGATTTTCCAAAATATTCGCTAGAGTTTCCTTTGTAATTAGGCCTATCTATCTGTCAGAGAGCCCCAAAAATACACCTTACAATATATGCATAAGCGAACGACATAACGAAAACTCATATCAATACCAACCGTGGCCTCATAAGCAACGTATACAACTCAAAAGAATACCTTTGCATTAATTGAACAAGTGATACAAAGTTTTATAGGGAGTAACTTCATAGAAACTATTACATGGCTATTCAAACAAATGAGGGTATTTTTTCTTCATCTCCTCCTCGGCTTCCCACGTAGCTTCTTCAAACTGCTGGTTTCGCCATAGCACTTTCACGAAGGTGATTTCTCTGTTTCTCAACTTTCGGAATTGCCTATCAAGAATGGCAACTGTAATTTCTTCATATGACAGTTCTTTATTAACCTCAATGGTCCCAACTAGCACAATAGCCAAAATAGTTCTGCGAGCGCATAATGGGCCGCAAAAATGGCATCAAAATTAGTCAAAAGGGTTGTGTCACTCTACGGCTGATTTGTGGTCCGTAGAGTAACTTTGCGGCCGCATAGTGGACCGCAGAAATGCCTTTTTTTGCAAAATATTTTCCTTAATTTTTAACGAACTGTTCAATCACAGAATCCCGATTTTCAAGAAAAATTTTACGGGGCCTTACACAATCAGTGCATATACATCATATAAGGAGATTGATAATATACCTGTAATTACATCAGGTGATGACTCATGATCTTATCGTCCTGCTAACGCATAAATGCGGTTCTGAGGACCGCTCAAGCTAGATGCTCCGCCTATGCCTTTACCACGACCCATTGGTCCTTGTGAACCTTGCCCAGGGGGGCATACTGATGATGACAAACCATCTACAGATCCCGCTGGCTGAGCTATGCTTACATCACCTCTCGTCGGATAATCCGTCATAACGTGGCCCGGATAACCACAAATATAACAAACACCCAACACCATACGGCATTGCCCGGCATACTACTTACCACACTGAGCACATCGTGGCAAGGGCGGCCTCATCTAACTTGAATCACCCCTATACTGAGAACTTGAGGCCTTGAAATTCTGACCAAGCCCTGAATATGTGGTACGATCAAATCTCTTACCGACAAACTGAAGGGGTGGCGCTAGCCGATGGCTGGGTTGGATACCTCAGGTATTGTTGTCTCTGACCATCTCGAAACTCACCAGAAGGACCCCGAAGACCTCGATCTCTTATTCTGGGCCCTATCATGCTCACGATCGACCCTGTTCTTCTTCTTACGCTCCTCTACACCTTGAGCGTATGCCTGAATACAAGAAATATCCATGTTTGCCTGAAGTGAGACTAGCATACAATCATTAAGCAAGTGCGGCTCCAACCTTATCATGAACCGGTGAACCCAATCCTCCATCTTAGATACAATAGTGTGAGAATACCTAGCCAATGAATCAAACTAAAGATAGTACTCTGAACACTTATGTTACCCTACCGAAGGGTCAAGAACCTATTAACTCTGGCATGTCTAAGCTCGGGTGGCAGATAATGACGAAGAAAAGCCTCTGTAAACTCCTGCAATACTGTTGGAGGGGCATCCTCACCCATGGACAATTCCCAATACTTGGACTAATTAACTGCAACATCTTGGAGTCTATAGGAAGCTAGCTCGACTGACTCATTTGGATTGATAAATACCTATGGGTCCTCATTCGGATCAGCTCCAGTTAATACCGAAAGGTCCAAATTAATGAAATAACGAACCCTCGCACTAACGGACCTCTGCATGACCAATACCTACCTCCTGACGTCGAGCCTGTGCGGATGCTAATCGAGTTAATAGCTGAATAGAGTCTCTCATCTCCTGACCTGGTGCATCTGGCTGAGGAGCTGGACGTACAAGGGCGGGCGTTGGGCGGGGTATGTGAAGTCTGAGATGGAATCTCACTCAGAGACTCTCCTCGAGCCATGCTAACTCATGGCGCTCGATATGTAGTCTTACCAACCACGAACTTGCCCTTCTGGGCGGCTGTAGTCTTCGGAGGCATCGCTGAAAACGTAACATATCATTAGGAACATGAATTCTTAAATCACACGATCTAAGATAAGAAGGGAGGATAACATCATATATGTCATGTAGCCTCCTGTCTATAAGTGTGGTGCACAACAAGCCCATAAACAAGATTCTACTAGACACGGTCTATAGACAACGCTAGGACATAACTTCTCCGATACCACTTTTGTCAAGACCCAAATCGATGGGCCGCGACAGGTGCCCGAGTCCTACCTGTCGATCACCCTTCAGCATGTGACAAAGATATAAACATAAATAACATTTGCTGAATTACGAGAAGAACATGCGTGGGGAAAACTTGTCCAAAAGACGTATATACATATATGTGTGAAATACGTAGACCGAACCAACAAGGCTGCTATAGAAAACTGTATATCCAAAACTAGAAGCCGGCAAGGCCACATACTATCCAATTATGCATACTGTCTACATACCTCTAATAGAATATAAAAGTTTACAAGGACGGTACTGGGCCCTGTCATACCCATATATGTATACAAGGCATATCGTACCAAAATCAAAAGTAGCTCCGGATCAAGTGGAGCATGCTAACTCTCATTGATCAAGTATCTTAAGATGGGGGACCGTCAGCTTGTCTACCTGCACATGTGGGCATGAAACGCAGGCCCCAGGAAATAGGGCGTCTGTACGACTAATGTACTGAGTATGTAAGGCATAAAAATCAGTACATAAAAGACATAGATGAAACATGGAATAAAGAATTCCACCTGTAAGTCTAAATCACTTTGTAATTCCTGAAAACATTTATAATGGCATGCACATGCGTATAAATGTCGTTTCATGCATAGATATAGTTGTACATAACATCATCAAGCCTTCGAGGGCATCCCGTCATATCATCTCAGCCATTGTGGGAAAAATCATCAACATGTACCAGTTGATCAGGTGGTGATGCGTATATAACATCGTAACCTTTTCCCATATCCCATATACATATAAGTGTATATATATATGGCCATGGGTTAATGTACATGTATAAATAAATAGAATGCATAAAAATTTGTTAATAAGATCAATATAACTTTCAGATAAACTTTATCAACTACGTATTTTTCTTAGACCCATGAACAGAAGATGGAATAATAAGATACATGGGAATTCAAGAACATAGGTACCTCTAATACTTCTTTGAATAGAGTCATTTATGAAAGTTGTGCATTTTCCCTTTTCGTTTGTATCATATGGATCATGCCAAAAAGGGATAGCCTTATCATACTGTGATGACCCAAAAGATCATCCTAAGTAATTCCAGCTAAATCTATGTTCCGAGGCCCCGAAAGCCTTCGTTGATCTCACCTCGATATGTGTGCGCAGCCCGGGGAAGGTAGACGGGAAGCTTCCATGTGAAAATTTGATTAAAATGGGATTTTTGAATTGAATAATTGAATACAGTTGACTTTGGTCAACGTTTTTGGTAAACGGACCCGGAACCGTGATGTGACAATCCCGGAGGGTCCGTAGGAAAATATGGGACTTGGGCGTATGCCCAGAATCGAATTCCGAGGTCCCAAGCCCGAGAAATGAATTTTTAAATAAAATTATTTTCTGGAAATAATAAAGGATTTTGAAAATGAGTAATTATGTGAAAGCCGTGTTACTGGGCCCGTATTACGGTTCTGGAGCCCGGAACAGGTTTATTATATGTTATTTTTCCTATCTGTGAAATTGGGTGTAAAACTGATTTGATTTGACGGGTTTCGGATCAAAATGAGAGATTTAGAGTTAGTAAAGTTTTGAGGATGTTCATAAAACTTGAAATTTGGTTAGGAATGTGATTTTATGCTACCGAGGTCCGAATGCAATTCCGAGGCCGGGAATAGTTCCGCTACGTTATTTATGACTTGTCTGCAAAATTTGAAGTCGTTCCGAGTTGTATGGGTCGGTTCGGCGCATCGTTATAGAATTCTAGAATTTCAAAGTTCTTAAGTTTTGAATTCAGGGGTTTTGGAGGGTGATTTTGAGTTTTAGCGTTGTGTTGAGTGTTTCGTAGGCTCGAGCAAGTCCGTTTAATGATTTGGGACTTGTTGGTATATTTGGACGGGGGCTCGGGTGGGCCCAGGTGCCTCCCGGACCCCGCACGAGACCAAAAACTAGCAAAAATCACTGCTGGTGCACAGCAGCTGGTGTGACCGCAGGTGCAGTTGCCCAGCCGCAGGTGCGGCCTCTTCCCCAGAGGAGATCCAAACTCCGCTGGAGCGGGACCGCTGGCACGGCTCCCAACTCTGCAGGTGCGAGCCCAGGGTCCCAGGCCCTTTTCCGCAGGGGCGATCAATCTCTCGCAGGTGCGAAAACCCCTGTTGGCAGCCCCTCTTAAATGTCCAAAATTTCGGGTTTTCTTCATTTTATCCACCATCAACCTCCATTAGAGAGCATCCAAATTTGGGCAGCACCTTCCACGACCACCCACTGTAAGAGGTAAGTTAAACCCCATAAACTTCTAGTTTTAACATTAATTCCTAGTTAAATTCACTACTAAATCATCTAAAAATCATAGAATTAGGTAGTAATTTTAGGGTTCTTGAGGATTTTGTGACTTTCCATGTTAGGCCATGAATTCTTGTATAAATCACATAACTTCGATCCTTAGACTCCGGGTAATTGATTCCTTCATGAATTTTCGAAAATCTGAACGTGTGGGCCCGGGGTCGAATTTTAGTATTCTTGGAAGAATAGTAGGAAATGTATAATTAGGCTTGGGAATGTGTTTATTGAGTATTTATTGATGTTAATAAATCCATTATGTCTAGATACTACAGATTCGGAGTCGGATTCTAAAGGAAAGGCTGTGATTGAGGCTTGACTTGCATTTTTGGAGTCGAGGTAAGTGTTTG
>ML277673.1:55602-71978 GCA_005239495.1 Nicotiana undulata
CCCCAATTCTTCCTAAATCCCTAGTTTTCTACCATGAAAAAACAAAGATTAGGACTAGAAATTAATGGGTGATGTTAGAAATGGAAGAAAATGAGTTAAAGTGTACAAACCTATGAATTGATGTTAAGTTTTCTCTTCAAAATCTCCGCTAGGCTGAGCCCTAATGGAAGGGTTATGAAAAATGGGATCCCGATTTTGAAATATTTTAAGGTCTAGGTGTCAGGCCTTCTTCGCGAAGGGCATGTCGTGTTCGCGATGTGTAGCAGCCTAAGTGGACTTCGCGTTTGCGACTCCTCCCACGCGTTTGTGAAGGCTTATTCCCACTGGCCTTTGCGTTCGCAAGCTATTGTTTGTGTTCGCGTAAAAGAAACCATGATCCCCCTTCCCGGGTCCATAAAGCTACGTGTTCGCGAGAGGCCGATCGCTTTCGCGGAGGGTAAAACCCCCAACACTCCACATTCGCGATCTAACTATCGCATTTACGATGAAGAAAATATCCCCTGTCCCAAACTCACCTTCGCGTTCGCGAGAACAACTTCGCGATCACAAAGCACATGACACCAAAAACCATCAGAAGTCCCAAAAACCAGATTTTTCTAAGTTTAAACCATCTGTAGCCTATCTGAAACTCACTCGATCCCTCGGGGCTCACAACCAAATATGCAAACAAGTCCAAAAATATCATACGAACTCGCTCGCGCAATGAAAACACAAAAATAACTAGTAGAACTCCGAATTGGACACCAAATCAAATAAAAAATTTAAGAAAACTTTAGAACTTCTATTTTAACAACCGGACGTCCGAATCACGTCAAACCCATCCCATTTTTCACATACAAGTCATAAATATAGTAATGGACCTATACCGAGTTTCGTAACAAAAATACAAGTCTGATATCAACAAAGTCAAACATTTGTCAAATCATTGAATTCATTAAACCTTTAAACTTCATGATACGGATCTACCGGGACAGTCAAAACACGAATCCGAGTATGTTTGTTCAAAATGTTGACCGAAGTCAATTCGAATGGATTTCTAAGGCAAAATTTCATATTTTATCAGTTTTAACATAAAAGCCTTCAAAAAAACACTCAGATTGTGCACGCAAATCGAGAAAGGACTAAAGAAGTTATTGGAGGCTTCAAAACACAGAATTCAGTTTTAAAAATTTAGATGACCTATCGGGTCATCACATTAGGCCTAAAAGAGGCAGTCCCAGCATATAGGAGAAAACAGACAGTAGTTGAAATCATATTTCCCAAAATGTAGGGCTTGGGCCTGAGTTCCTTGAGAACTCAGCAAGCCCAACAATTATACATGTTCAAAAGAAAGGGAGAAGGTCATCAGGAAAAAAAAAATCTAGATATATCCATACATGAAACACGTGAGCAAATAAAAATGTAGCATCTAACAGTATCTAAACATTAGGGAGGTCATACTAATAGGGTGGTTATGTATAGCAAGTGATTCACATTGAAAACCTTTCATTGTTATTAAACACTAAACCCAAAGAGAGTAATGAAAATTCAATGAATTAAGGGCTAAGGGTAGAGTTCCACTCATGGTTAAAGCCCCCCTTCGATTTCCCCAACACTTCAAAGTTCCCAAGGGTCTCAAGGCCCAGGGCAATTCTTGTACTAGGGAGAGTAGCTCAACCAAGAGTTAAACTCTACTCCCAAATACCTCTAACCACTAATGACTCCCCACAAGTTAAAGTGTCAATAAGGCACTTTCAATGTGAACCAATCACCATGACAATCCCATACCATAGAGGTATATACCCCTCTTAACAGAGTCCCACAGAATTCCTTAAGGGAATACAACAGTTTATCCATGTCATCACAACAATGTTTAGAACTAAGTAGGTGATTAGCACATTAGACAGTTCCCACAGAAAAAAAAAGTTTCAAACATACTTTCATGCTACCGTTAAGAGATCATACATCTGGTACAAAACATCCTAATGACATAAGAACACAATTCTAGTGTGTTCCCACTCATGAATACAGGGATGCATCTCAATAGCAACCAATCACATTAAACAACAAGTTTACTAAGCCTTGGCCCTTAAGATTACACAGGTTAACAATTTCAACTCTTAGAAGGTTTATCACTACAATTAATTATTACACCTCATACCTTCGTACGAAAGAGTATTCGTAAGTCAATTGATGTAAGCTCAGAAATGAGATCATATTTGAGAGTAAATAAAGTAATTTAATCATGTTAGCTGGGAGATTAAAAATCTTTAAGATCATGTATGACAAGTACCAAGAGGGTTGAAAGGCTACGAAGCTAAACAAATTGAAGAAAATAAGTTTGGCAAATGTCGATAAGTTGGGAATGTTATAACATATACTTTTGGGGTGAGACTGGGGTGCTCAAAATGATGAGGTTATGTTATGATTTATTTTTGTCTTATTATAGTCGTTTGCTATGTTTTGAAGTCAAGTGAGTTTTGGAACAAAAATTGGCAAAGATCATCACAAGTTACATTCATAAATATGCTGAAATTTAGGTCAAATGTAGCTGAGCTTTTCTGCCAATATACTTGGAAATAGGGGAAACTATACCTACCAATTGAAGATATACAAGTCAATTTTCGAATGCATTAAACCGTTCGTAGATACAACATAGGAGTAGAGAGATATTTGCAGTTTCGCAAGACGGCGCAGACTGCATAGGTGACAAGTAGGTGTGTCACTAACGATTTTTGACCACTATATTTCGTGTGTTATATGATATATTTTTAGGATGTACTATATACCAAATTGAAGGTATCGGAATTTAGTTTATAACGCTCTTAACCGTTCATTCATACGACGCCCGAATAAAATGATATAAGCGTCTGAAGAAGAGCCAATAATAGGGTGCCAAGCTAGCACCTCTTTGACTTTTCAAAAATGGATATATATATATATATATAGGCCTTATGTCATATCTTTATTCACTTTTCCATATACCCCCACCATAGTAAGACCCATAAACTTATCCTCAATGGTTTCCAAGAATATTGACGTCCCGGGTACGGAATCAAGAAGCAATAACACTAGAACGATCCATACGACGTAAGTATCGCTACATCGCCTCTCTTTTTCTTTGTAGTTTGAGTTTTGGAAGGTACTTCATAGTTAAAAAAATGTCTGCTTTAGGTATTTAAGCTTTAAGTATCAAGGAAGATTGATAAATGCATTTCCTAATAATTAGAAATCGCGGGACGATGACGGTGATCGGATGCCGTGAGTTCGAGTTATTCGACTTGTAGTGGATTGTTTTGTGTTGCTTTTGGGCTGTCTATTTTGCTGATGTTTTATGGAGGTTTGGAGTATAAAAGGTCTGTATAAACACCACATAATGACGGAATGGTTGTGTGGTCATTCGTCGTTACATATTTAGGTTGTTTGACACAACTTTTGTTGTCGTTTTATGTATGAAGTGATTAGGGTGTGTAGCTGTTTTGTGATGTATTGTGATGGAGATAAGGTTGTAAAATGATGGATACATGTTGTTATTTTTTTGTTCTTGGTATTTTTTATATATGGTATTGGAGGAGGGCCTTGTTACAGGGGAGATGCTGCCCAAATTATCGTAAACGAGCTACTAGTTTAAGTTGCGAACTTAGCCTTTACTCAACACTTATTTTGAATCTCCTTATGTTGTGGTAGATTGAGTTGAGTTATTTGAAGAATTGCTTGGAATGTATTAAGGACTCAACAGAGTTAAGGTATGTTAAGTCTAAACCTTTCTTTCATTTTTGCGTGATCCAGTAACTACATGTGTTTGATAACGAGACATAAAGAGAAGTTCATATTCCTGAATTTATGTACATTTTCCTAGTCTCATAAGTTACAGAATTCTCCCTTATCGGGACTTCATATTCAGTTTAGTTTTGTCTTCTATTACCCAAGGAAGTAGAGAGTCAATATATATACAGTATTACAGTATTTTCACCACCATCGAGCTATAATCGAGGGGCAGGCCCCTATTGGGCAACCTCTGATCACATGGTGAGTTATATACTGAGCCTACTGTGGCCGAGCGCCTATGAGCGGCCCAGACTGGTCGAGATACAAAGCCTAGTATGTTCGAACACCTATGAGAGAGCCTACTATGGCATAGCACTTGCACATACTGAGCATTATAAGGTTGGACATCTATTTTACTTACTATATTGAGAGAGCTGAGTTAGTATCAGCAGGTAGGCATATCTTCAAATTGTCTTTGACTACCAGTTACTTTCAGTTATTATATTATTAATTCAGTTTCAGATTTCAGTTATTTTATTGCCTTACATACTCGGTGACACTGCATTTCATGCTTGCAGGTCCTCATTGACAGTTGGACATACCCTCCCAGCAAACAGAGTCAAACATCAGCTTGGTTAGTAAGCTCCACTTCCTCGGTGTTACCAGGTCTAGACCATAGATTCCATTTTATTTATAAAGGTGTGATGGGTAGGTTGAGTCCCTTTCCCGACCATGGTACAGTTCAGTTATCTCTAGAGGCTTGTAGACGAGTCCTGTATATTTTGTATATCAGTAGATGTTCATGGCGTCTTCATTGACCTACATAGTTATATATATCAGCTTTTGGGTATGTTTACCCCATAGATGACAGAGGCGTTATATTCAGACGATTCAGAATATGGCCTCTGGGGCCGAGTATGGCACCTCTTGTCACGACCCAATTTCGGAGTCCTGATGACGCCTGTCGTGGAACTAGACCTGCCACCTATCTATAACTAATCTAGGTTCAATTATAGAGACAATACCCTTTTAATAAATCCGAAATCAATAATAATAGTAAATCAGAATTTGGAAACAATATGTGAAAATCAAAACTCAAATCCTACAATCCCGGATCCAGTGTCACACAGTCATGAGCTGCTAATACATAATGTAACTAAAAGAGGATCGACCAACATAGTCTGAAAAATAAATAACAACAGGTAGAATAGGAAAGAGATGATGAGATCACGAACGCCAGCTGCTACCTCGACAACTTTGATGGAAACTGTCGCTACTCAATGAACAGAGCCAAGTCCCGGTGTACCTGGATCTACACACAAGGTGCAGGGGGAAACGTGAGTACACCAACTCAGTAGTAAAGAAACCAAACTGTGGGCTGACAGGTAGTGACGGACTAATCCTCCGATGTTTATGAACAACAGTATATATCTTGAACATGACAGTAATATGGTAGAAAAATAAGAAAGATGCACCAATTTATGCCTGTAAACTCTACATAACAGCATATGATCATAAAGAATCAGAAATGATATGTACCCAGTATCCCTAGTCTCACAAAGAAGTCCACTCAGTACTAGAATTGGCCTTCAGGCCCAGGGAAGGTCCATCCCGAATTATGCATAAACCCAAGTGACGTAGTCACCGAGTACTGAGGAAAAAGGCATGTCCAGCCCCACGGAGATGATCCATCTCCGGAACATATTACTCGGACAAGATCCATGTCCAGGGACGATCCATCCCTCAATTTATATCAAATAGCTTTGGGCCATATCCATGCTCAGGGAAAGTCCATCCCTAAATATTTGTGCGCTCACTAGGGGTGTAAAGACTCCGGAGGGGCTCCTATAAGCCCAAGCGCTATATCAGCCAACGAAGGCATGATTCAAGGATCGTTGCGGTATGCAGTCCAATCTCATAACTGTCTCAATACCAGGCTCTCGACCTCACTCAGTCAATACTTTCCAGTCTCACTCACAATGCTTTCAAATATAACAATCAACGCAAAACAATGATAATATAGAAATAAACTAGTAGCTTCTGAGACTGAGGCATGGAATATATACTATAATAGTACTGAGTACATGAAAACAAATAATTGCAGATAGAGACAGCAACAGTCGACCATTTCGGTCTGAACATATCGTCGTGAAGCCTTAACATTCATACTTAGCATGATTTCTAATACGTTCCAAGTAAATACAACCTCCACAGTACAAGTCTCAGCCTGAATTGACCATTAGGCAGTGCCATGGGGTGAGCCGGGCCACAAATATTCGGTGTACGCCCGCATGCCCGTTACTTGGCAGGTGCGTCACCTTAATTAACATCAAATATCTGATAACTTGGGGTTTCGAACCCTCAGTTCCAAGTTTGGAAGCGTTACTTACCTCAAAACCGGCTAAAATACTACTCCGCAGTGCCTTTGCCTCTAAATTCGGCCTCCGAGCGCTCCAAATCTACCAACAATCAGATGTATATCATTATAATATGCTAAGGAATTAATTCCAATCGAAATTTATAAAAAATACTCAAAAATCCCGAAGTTGGTCAAACCCGACCCCCGGTCCCACGCCTCGGAATTCGATAAAATTTACACCACAAGAATCCTCATCCTCCCACGAGTCTATACATAACAAGAACACTGAAATCGGAGTCCAAATGAACCCTCAAATTCTCATTCTAAAACCTCTTAATCCCAAGCCCTAGTTACCCATTTTGCACTGATTTTTCCCTAATTTTCACCATTAATCCGACATTTAATCACATATAAACGAGTTTAGAGTCCAAAAACCTTACCTCAATGAAGAACTATCGAATTCCCTCTTCAAAAGCTTCAAACCCGGATGAAATATTGAGAAAGATGGCTCAAATTCGCGAAGGCATGCTTTTATACCTTCTGCCCAGTGGTTCCGTACCTGCGGCCACTTACGCGCACCTGCGGTCCCAGGTGCGCACCCGCGGAAAACCCCAAAGTCATCAACTTCCGCACCTGCGCTCCACCTCCCGCACCTGTGGCTTCGCAGGTGCGACCCTTACCTTGCACCTGTGGAAATCTCTTCACCCAGCCAAACTTACGCACCTGCAGCTCCCATTCCGCAGGTGCGAAAACACCAGCACCAGCAACTTCAGCAACAGCCAAATCATTCCAAACTCCCCGTTAACCACCGAAAACCATCCCAACCCCTCGGGACCCCAACCAAACATACCAACACATCACGTATGGTCATTCAAACTTAGTCGAGCCTTCGAAACATCAAAACCAACATCAAAACTCCAAAAACCCATCGAATTCAAGCCTATGAACTTCCAACTTTCGAAATTCCACCAACGACGCCGAAACTATCCAAAACAACTCTGATTGACCTGAAATTTTGCAGCCATATCCAAAATGACATTACGAACCTGTTCCAACTGTCGGAATTCCATTCCGAACCCGATAGCCTATTTTCCACTGCCGACCGGAAATCGCCAGAACTAACTTCAGCCAATTCAAGCCTAATTCTACACCGAACATCACAAAAATATTCTGAACACACTCCTAAGTTTCAAATCACCTAAAAAGGCTATCCGAACCATAAAATCTGCATTCTGAGGTCATTTACCAACAATTCAACTCCCAGTTGACTTTTCCAACTCTAAGGCTACTTTTAGAGACTAAGTGTCTCAATTTCTTCTATAACCACTCCGAACCCGAACCAACCAACTCTAATACATCAAGAACAGTCTAACCAATCTATCACAAGGCAGAAATAGTGAAATTAATGCATGTTTTACGTAATGAACGACCGGGTCGTTACACCTCTAGAGTTCACAGTTATAGAGTGGTACGTTGGGGCCGAGTATGGCACTGGGTGCCGGCCACACCTCTTCAGTTTGGGGCGTGATAAACTTGGTATCAGGGCAGTTCTGTCCTAGGGAGTCTACAAGTTGTGTCTAGTAGAGCCTTGTTTATAGTTGTGTTGTGCACCACATTATATAAACAGGAAGCTATAAGGCATATAGGAGTCTATTACCCTTTTTTCGAATCCAAATCGTGCTATAGAGTTGAATCATAAGAGTTCGAGCCAAGACTTATGATTGCTAATGATATAGAGATGCTTTCAGTTTGAAAATTATAGCTACCCATAGGGCTAATACAACAACAGGTAAGGGCATTAGTAGAGAGAGAATTCTTGGCGATATGGCCCTATTGAGGCCCTATTAGATCGTGCATACTAGATGGTGCACTCTAGAATTGTACAGTCAGATATGAATACAAGAACGTTCTGAAATATCAGAAGACGTGTAATGGAATCCTAGAAGGGATGAATATTTACATTAGATGGAGAAAGGGGAGATAAAAGTAAAAGAATGTTTTGTTGAAGTTTTCAGAATAAGGTAATAGGCAGAGATATTAGAAGGAGAATAAGAAGAGAGTTAATGAAGCATTACGAGTAAGATGTGATAAAAGGGTGGTAACAGTTAATCATAATATGATATGATGACAAAGTCTATAGTCAAATGAAGGAAAAGACAAGAGGTGACAGGCCTTGCGACAATAAAAGAGTATAGGCGAAAAGTCATATCCTCATTTCGAGAAATGAGTTGGTGAGTCCAATGTGATTACCAGAACAAAAATTTAGACCCCCGGAGTAAGAGAAATCAGCATGGGCTAGTGAACAAGATAAATTGAACATCAATTAGGGATCAAATGATGTGATAACAGTTGGCATCAAGAGAATTTAAAAGATCGCATTCCAGCATAATAAAATGGACAACATAAAAATAACCTTTAAAGGTCATTCAAGAAGACACTCCGCCAAAGCAAAAACTTTGAGTAGAGTCATGCTTAAGGGACTAAGTGTGCCAGTTACACTAGGTATCACCCTCGCGCGTAACAAATTCATTTATCCCTAGTAGAGAAGGGTTACCACAAGGCGAGTAAGAGTTAGTGAAGATGTGAAAAGATGCCAAAGATGAAGAGATAACTATGGACAAGAAAAGGAATAATGCGGTAAAAAGGCGAAAGGGGGGAGATTGCATTTATTCAGATCCTACATATATGTTATCACTCCAGAACATTATACAAGCACAATGGAGGGCAGATGAAGTAAGGGTTCGTTCCCAGGATGTTATTGATAAATAAGTGTGAACGATCACTTGATACATAAGGATTCAGTGCGAGAGGTAAGTTACGACAAAAGAAACAACCCAGGGGAGATTACGCGGAATATAGATATGAGAATGGACCAACGAGTAATTAGTCGTTGATTTAGAAAGAGCCTAGTTATGGCTACACAAAAGGATACAGATAAATCAACAAACCGTGCAAGATAAACCTAGTGAACCACAATATAGGAATTCAGTCTCGGAGATACGACATCGTAATCCTTGAGAAATATTTAGATAGGAGTTGAGGTAGTTATAGTTTCCGTAAAAGTGTTACGGAAATAAAAGAGAGTGACACGAGGGAGACCAAAAATATTGAGTTCAGAAGTAACCTTACTAGAACAGGGGCACTGAGGTATGTAACTAATGATATTTATAGGTGAGTAAGAACATCAAAAATTCCGTTAGGTAAATGATGGGATAAGCTCACAACTTTACAAGAGTCAGAGAGTCTTCCCTAAATGCTACAATGAAAGAAAAGCTGAAGAAATAAGGAAGAAGGCTTCAAACTCAGCATAGTGACCTAAACAAATGATGGTCTTGTAACAACAGTCTCGCTACAACATCGTATGCACTCTATAAGAAAGTGGCACCTACCGTGACTAAGGAACGGGAAGTAAAATCCAATGTAATATTCGAGATCATATGAGTTGCATGAAATTCCAATAGGCGTGGGAATTAAAATAAGTCAAGTATTCATGCAACAAGTGGTAGAACGACCAGGAAAAGTAATTGCATACTTTTTAAAGAAGGCTGAGAAGGCGCGAAAGGAATTATTCGATCAATGACCCAGAGCTAGTTACGTTATGAACACACCTAATATTTTGGAGTGTTATCCATGCAACATATATGTTGACAATGATACAACTATAGGAGACTCCAGTATAAGTTAAAAGAAAGAATTGAGTCAACGTCACAGACAAAAGCTTGAATTGCTAGAAGGTTATTTAATGGATGTTCCATAGCGTCCACGAAAGGCTAAAGTAGTAACTAATACCCTAAGTCGCATATCAGAAGATAGCTTAAGCCTACTTAAAGGCTGAGATAGAAGAGAAAACTAAAGAGTTACATCAGCTAAGTGAATCAGGAGTCTAATTATTAGACTTCGATGAGTATATTAATCGGGATTAAGAACATTGCAGAATCACTCTAAATATCAGAGGTACAAAAGAGATAGTACAGCGTCCACATTCTATAATGGCTCTACGATAAATCTAGTTAGAACAGTACCAACCTCATAAGAAGCCAGTATGAAGCTTTTGGCGGATTGTGTATGCACATGATGTGCAAGTATTATAGTAGAGCTTTAAGGTGTGGATGTGAATTCCACCTATGTGGAAGGGAGGTTATGAAAGAGATAGAAGATATGATACAAGATTTAAAGGTAAGTAAGGTACATATGAAGAAGGTACGAGATGCCCAAGTACAAAAGGTTACAAATAATCGAGATATCAAATAGAGGGTTAGAAGCGTCGTAATTCTGTATTAAGAAATGATAGTGGTGTCGTCAGTGGCATATTTTCCAGCTTTTAGTTTCCAGATACAAAGGGGTCTAGTTAAGAGAGTAAAGAAGTGTTAGAGACAATATGATGTCTCGCTTAAGGTTCCAGAATAACATAAGAAAATCTATGGTGCTAGCAAATTAAAGGAAGGTTGTGAGTAGTATAAATAGATATATGTAGGTCGCAAGCTAAAGTATGGTAGAGCGACAAGGTTTTAGCTAGACAGGAGTAAGGGTAAGAAAAGGTGAGTGAGAAGGTGACGAGAATAGGTAAGTCCTCGGGATTAAACCCATCACAACAAGAGAGTTAATGGTTTCCATAAAGTAATAAAAAGCTCAGTATAGCATGAGTGAACTCAGAAGAGTTTAAGACTAGGAGAATTTAGAAGAGATGGAATACTGCCCTAGTGGTAGAATAAGGGTGTAATTGTGATATATAAGAGGATGACATTTAGGCCTTTGATTGGGTAATGATTTAAAGAAAAGGGATTTCATGAATTGTACAGGATTAAAATACCCCCATAAGGCGAATCACGTTGGGATGCTACGAAATACGATTAATGAAGTATTGTATCTTCCCTAGGTGTATCAGGAAAATAACTTCAAATGTTCCCCGATGTGACGTGAGCCCTAACGATAATGTATTACATAAGAGGTTTCAAGTTATCGGTGGTAGATTATAGATCAACATAAGGTGAATCAACAATAGGCAGATAAAAATTCCAAAGTATTAGATAAGATTAGGTCGTCATTCTTAAGATGAATAGTAATGAGGAAGAACTAAAGGACATAGATTTAGACATATAGGATAAGGAACGAGAGAGTAACCAGGAGTTGGGTAGCAAACCTCGGTAATAATAAACTGAAGTAACTGTTATGGTATAGTATAACCTACCTAGATGTAGTAAAGCCATAAGGATAGATATACAAGGCTACGAAAAAATATATAGCAACAGACGTAATTTTGACAAAGTACCGAGCGAAGAACTTCAGTACACCTATATATAACAAGAGGAATAACTTGTCATAGTTCTGTATATGTTCACAAAGTGAGGCCTAGAGATTGGCTAAAATCTAAAGTAAAAAAGGGAGAAGAGTCATATAGGCACACATATAAGGATAGAGTCATACAGGTTGCATGACATAAGATCGCAACAGTTACGAGATTGGAAGAATTCCGACCACAAGTCATAGTAGGAGAAAGAGGCCTAAAGGGGGCATGCCCTGGCCTTCAGATTTGTTCACATAACAGTTGCCTAGATAGAAAGGGCAGCAGTAAAATATTTGTAAGAACTATTGGTTATGATATTGATAAGCGTATCAGTCAACATTCGAGGACGAATGTTCCAAAGGGGGGAATGATGTTACACCCCATACCTTCGTGTTGCAAAGATCATCACAAGCTACATTCATAAATATGTTGCAATTTAGGTCAAATGTAGTTGAGCTTTTCTACCTACCAAACTGAAGAACGACGAGTTGATTTTCTAACTCACTAAATTGTTCATTGATACAACATAGGAGTAGATATATATTTGAAGTTTCGCGAAACTGCACAGACTGCATTGGTGACAAGTAGGTGTGTCGCTAAAGCTTTTTTATCAATATATTTCGTGTGTTATATGAGGTCTTTGTGGGACATATTATATACCAAATTGAAGGTCTTTGGATGTAGTTTCTAGCGCTCTTAACCTTTCATTCATATGACATCCGGATAAAAATATATAAGCGTCTGAAGAAGAGCCAATAATAGGGTGCCAAGCTAGCACCTCTTTGACGTTTCAAAAATGGATATATATATATATATATATATATATATATATATATATAGGCCTAATGTCATCTCTTTCTTCACTTTTCCACATACCACGACCATAATAAGACCTCTAAACTTATCCTCAAGCTCTCCACAAGGGTTTCCAAGAATATTAACATCCCGGGTATGGAATCAAGAAGCGATAACGCTAGAACGATCCCTACGACGTTGTATCGCTATATCGCCTCTCTTTTTCTTTGTAGTTTGAGTTTTGGAAGGTACTTCATAGTTAAGAAAAAAACTACTTTCTGTATTTAAGCATAAAATATCAAGGAAGGTTGATAAGTTTGTATCCAAATAGTTAGAACTCACAGGACGGTATCGGAAGTCGTGAGTTCAAGTTATTCGACTTGTAGTGGACTATTTTGTGGGATGTTTCATGTTGCTTTTGTGCTGTCTATTTTGATGATGTTTTATGGAGTTTTGGAGGATAAAAGGTGTGTAGAAACACCACATAATGAAGGAATGGTTTTCTGTTCAGTTGTTGTTATATTTTTAGGTTGTGATATATTGTGATGGAGATAAGGTTGGAAAATGATTCGTACATGTTGTTATTATTTTGTTCTTGGTCTTGTTGATATATGGTATTGGAGGAGGACCTTGTTACAGGAGATATGCTGCCCAAATTTTCGTAAACGAGCTACTAGTTTAAGTTGCGAACTTAGCATTTACTCAACACTGATTTTGAATCTCCTTATGTTGTGGTAGATTGAGTTGAGTTGTTTGAAGAATTTCTTTGAATGTATTAAGGACTCAACAAAGTTAAGGTATGTTAAGGATAAACCTTTTTTTCATTTTGGCATGATCCAGTAACTACATGTGTTTGACAACGAGACGTAAAGAAAAGTTCATATTCCTGAATTATGTACATTTTCCTAGTCTCATAAGTTACATCATTCTCCTTTATCGGGACTTCATATTCAGTTTAGTTTTGTCTTCTGTCAGCCAAGGAAGTAGAGAGTCAATATATATACAGTATTTTCACCACCATCGAGCTATAATCGATGGGATGGCCCCTATTGGGCAACCTCTGATCAGATAGTGAGTTATATACCAATCCTACTGTGGCCGAGCACCTATGAGCGAGCCTACTACAGCATAACACTTGCACATATTGAGCATTATAAGGCCAGACATATATTTTACTTATTATATTGAGAGAGTTGAGTTAGTATCAGCAGATAAGCATATCTTCAGATTGTCTTTGACTACTAGTTACTTTCAGTTATTATATTATCAATTCAGTTTCAGCTTTCAGTTATTTTGTTGCCTTACATACTCGGTAGATTATTTTGTACTGACGTCCCTTTTGCCGGGATGCTGTATTTCATGCCTACAGGTCCTCATTGACAGTTGGACAGACCCTCCCAGCAGACAGAGTCAAACATCGGCTTGGTTGGTAAGATCCACTTCCTCGGAGTTACCAGGTCTAGACCTTGGAGTCCATTTTATATATACAGGTTTGATGGGTAGGTCGAGGCCCTGTCCCGACCATGGTACGGTTCACTTATCTCTAGAGGCTTGTAGACGATTCCTGTATATTTTGTATATCAGTAGATGTTCATGGCGACTTCGTCGGCCTGGATATATATATATATATTTTGTATATCAGTAGATGTTCATGGCGACTTCGTCATATATATATATATATATATCATCTTTTGGGTATGTTTACCCCATAGATGACAAAGGCGTTATATTCAGACGATTCAGAATATGGCCTCATCGGCCTAAGTTTATGGTTACCCCTCTAGAGTTCACAATTACAGAGTGGTACACACCGGCCGTCATGCCTCTTCAGGTTTGAGCCGTAACATTTAATGCTTTTCAAAGAGTGTAGATCCAGATTAAGTTTAAACAGCTTCAAATATGATACCAGATCATTAATCTTAGTCATGAAGCACAAACTAATAATTTAAACAGAGCACTAATGAGTATTGGCAGAAGTTAAGGATAATGATCACAATCAGAACTCCTACAAGGATTCACATCACAACTAGGATTGGAGTTTATCAAAACAAGGTAGGTATACATGTAGTTAATCAAACATAGACATTGGATGACTTAGGGCTATTAGCATACACAGAAGAGGCTGAACAGATATTAGATTATGGAAAATTTTACCATCAAATCTATCATGTGAGGACCAAAGAATATAGATGTCATCAGATAGAGTGCGGCATGCTAAATGTGTTTAGAATTAGACTTCAGGTGTGAGGAAAAACTTAGATTCAGTATTTTAAATAGGCAAACCTATTATCACAACTTGAGTGCCCTTCAATGTTTTCCATTACTTAAACTAAATACAAGACAATCTCAGAGAGGTTCAACTAATATCAATATGTGCTTAAAAATCAGTCATTAACTCAATCAAACAATCAACAGAATCACAGAGATGCATAAAAGGGATGAGAGTGGACTTAGAGATCATAACCAATATACTGGCACCATAATAGTAATCTGATCTTCATTCAGAACAGAATTATGTTCAAGGCAGGGGAAACTTCAAGCTAAGTAGGCTTAACTCAGATGCACAGATTGAAGATAAATGTTTAGACATGATGGAGCCCCATTCGACTTACCAACTTGATAATTGACATTCAATTACAATAAACATTGATATAACTTAATTCATGGAAGATGGCTTGATCATAGTGGAACACACACAAAGATAGTAGTTGAAGTTATCAGAGAATTGACCTAGTTACCCTAATGAAACTATTTCATATAATGAGGCTCATAGATGTGATTAACAGTGAATATAAACACAAGATTTTCACAGTAATGACTCAAAGATTGTTTCAGATTACCAAATATTTATGTGAAGAAAGAAAGCATCTTAAATATTTAAACTTAGCCTACTTCAACCTCATCAGGTGAGAATTTATATCCATCTTAGTTAAAATCATCAAACAACAATAGAATAACAAGATGCACAAAAATCACAATAGAACACTAGAGGAATAAGAAGTTAAAACAAGTAGAGGAAACTATCAAGGCATATTAAAGATCTTAATGGTACATCCCATTTGATTCAAAATAACGGTTAGCAAAGTCACAGAATAATTCAAATAAAATTTGTTCGAGATGCATGAAAGCATAGTAGTCAACCATAAATTAGCAGCAAATCATTATGAGCTAAAACAAGCAGTCATAAACTAATGACAACATTCTAAACGAGATTAGTCAATAGAAAGACAATAGCAGATTTATAGTTTCAAATAAAATAGTCAAAAGAAAGGGAGTGGAGGTATACTGACCTCCTTATGTGCAGCAGACCAAACAAGGAATCAACTTAGTCGTATATGAGTCAAAGCTTCAAGCTTTTAGCAGTGAAAGAAATCATAAATAAAAGGAGAGAAAAATTTAATCGAAGAGAACCTAATATTTGAAATCTTAAGGTTTTTGATAGGTCGTAATATATTTTTCAGGCTCTTGTTAGGTCTGTTAGGTGAGGGCATTCAAAGCTCTATTTATAATACTTTTTAATGTCTTAGGGTTCCAAATTAAAACTAGGATAGTGGAAGATGACAGTGTAGATAATGTGAGCATACTCGAGTGAAAACAGAGATGACAGTGGTGAGAATAATGATAGCTTTTACTTGATAGAAGAGGATTGCTCGTCGAGAATAGGAATCCACCGGATAAAGTCCCAATATCCGGAGGTCTATGCGTTTGACCTCTGGACCAAGAATAAGGATGATGATGATATTGTTAAATGGCCATGCATGCCACCAATTTTGACAGAGTACAAAGAATCCTTGAGGATTCGACCTTGCACTGATTAGTCTAGGGTTTCGAATTAGGGGTTTTGAAACCCAATCAGTAAAAATGGAAATACAATATTAGGCTTCATAGCCTAGGGACGAGGCCATTGACTCTGCCAGTTAAATTTGAGAACAAAGACAAAATGGTGCTTCGATTTTAAGGTCTAGGTTCTAGCATTTCGGATTTGGCTAACAAAAAGGAAAGTCAACGAGATTTGTGGATAAGGAAGCAGGAAATGACGATTTGATAAGGGATTTCATGACCTTGCACAGATTGGCGCAAGGTTTTGTTGACTGATGTTCATGGCGATTTGAGAGAAGAGAGGACGAAAGAGGAAAGGGAGGCAGCTGTGACAGGTACAAATAAATTAGGGTTAACAGTTTTTTTTTTTTT
>ML277674.1:1202-22759 GCA_005239495.1 Nicotiana undulata
ACTCCTGCGTCCCAAATCACCTAACGAAGCTATCCGAGCCATAAAATACGCATTCCGAGGTCGTTTACCAATAAGTCAACTCTTAGTTGACTTTTCCCATTTTAAGGTTGTTCTTAAGGACTAAGTGACTAAATTCTCATTTAACCATTTCGATTTCAAGCCTATCAACTCTAACACATTAATAATAGAATAACCAACATATAATAAGCCACTAACAACAGTTATAATGCAGGTTTTACGTAACGACAGACCGGGTCGTTACATTCTCCCCCTCTTAAACAAACGTTCGTCCTCGAACGAGTCTAAAAACATACCTGGGGTCTCAAACAAGTGAGGATACTTGCTCTGCATTTCCCGCTCGGTCTCCCAAGTAGCTTCCTCTACTGGCTGACCTCTCCACTGCACCTTCACTGATGCTATCTCCTTAGATCTCAGCTTTTTAACCTCACGAGCCAAAACTGCTACTGGCTCAACCTCGTATGACATATCACCCTCGAACTGAACTATGCTGAAATCTAACACATGAGACGGATCACCAACATATTTCCTGAGCATCGACACATGAAACACCGGATGAACACTCGACAAGCTGGGTGGAAAAGCAAGTCTATAAGCCACCTCTCCAACCTTCTGAAGCACTTCAAAAGGACCAATAAGCCGATGACTAAACTTTCCTCTCTTTCCGAACCTCATAACACCTTTCATGGGTGATACTTTTAGCAGTACCTTCTCACCTTCCATAAATGATACATCCCGAACCTTCCGATCCGCATAGATCTTCTATCTAGACTGCGCCGTGCGAAGTCGCTCCTGAATCAACTTCACCCTGTCCAACGCATCCTGAATCAAATCTGTGCCCAATAACTTAGCCTCACCGGGCTCGAACCAGCCAACCGGAGATCTACACCTCCTACCATATAAAGCCTCATACGTGGCCATCTGAATACTGTACTGATAGCTGTTATTATATGCAAACTTCGCTAATGGAAGAAACTGATCCCATGGACCACCAAAATCAATCACACAAGCCCGTAACATATACTCCAATATCTGAATAGTCCGTTCCGGCTGCCCGTCGGTCTAAGGGTGAAACGCAGTGCTTAACTCTACATCAGTACCCATACCTTTCTGTACGGCCCTCCAAAACTGAGATGTGAACTGAGTAACTCTGTCAGAAATGATAGAAACTGGAACTCCATGCAACCGGACAATCTCTTTAATGTAGATACCAGCTAACCACTCTGAAGTATAAGTAGTACTGACAGGAATGAAATGCGCGGACTTGGTAAATCTATCAACGATGACCCAAATAGCATCAAAACCCTTCGAAGTCCGTGGAAGCCCAACTACAAAGTCCATAGTAATCCTCTCCCATTTCCACTCTGGAATATCTAACCTCTAATGCAAACCACCTGGTCTCTAGTGCTCATACTTGACCTGCTGGCAGTTGAGACACCGTGCTACATACTCAACGATATCTCTCTTCATCCGTCTCCACCAATACTGCTGTCTCAGATCCTGATACATCTTCGCGACACTCGAATGAATATAATACCGCGAACTATGAGCCTCTTCTAATATCAACTCTCGAATACCATCCACGTTGGGCACGCAAATACGGCTTTGCATCCTCATAACTCCATCATCACCAATAGTTACATCTCTGGCATCACCCCGACGAACTCGATCCTGAAGAACTAATAAGTGCCGGTCATCATACTGTCGTGCCTTAATTTGGTCAAATAAGGAAGACCCGGAAGCCATGCTAGCTACCACTCGTGGAGGGTCTGACAAATCCAATCTCACTAACTAACCCGCTAAAGCCTGAACATCAAGGGCTAAAGGTCGCTCTACTGCTGAAAGATAAGCTAGACTTCCCAAACTCTCGGCTCTGCGACTCAAGGCATCGGCCACCACATTGGCCTTCCCTGGGTGGTATAAAATGGTCAAGTCATAATCCTTGAGAAGCTCCAACCATCTCCTCTGTCGCAAATTCAAGTCTTTCTGCCTTAGCAGATACTGCAAGCTACGATGATCGGTGAAAATCTCACACTGCACTCCATACAGATAATGCCGCCAAATTTTCAAAGCATGGACAATGGCAGCTAACTCAAGATCGTGTAATGGGTAGTTCTTCTCGTGCACCTTCAACTGCCTCGACGCGTAGGCAATCACCCTACCGTTCTGCATCAACACCTCTCCTAATCCAACTCTAGAAGCATCACAATAAACCGTATAAGAACCCAAACCAGTAGGCAACACTAATACCGGAGCTGTGGTCAATGCTGACTTGAGACTGTGAAAGCTCTCCTCACATTCATCGGACCATCTGAATAGAACACCCTTCTGGGTTAATTTGGTCAGAGGTGAAGCAATATAAGAAAATACTTCCATGAAGCGACGGTAGTAACCCACCAGACCAAGGAAACTCCGAATCTCTGTAGCTGAAGACGGTCTAGGCCAACTCTGCACCGCCTCAATCTTCTTCGGTTCAACCTGAATACCCTCACTAGACACTACGTGCCCCAAGAAAGCTAATGAACCAAGCCAAAACTCACACTTAGAGAATTTTGCATTCTCCTCTCTCAATCTCTGCAACACGATTCTCAAGTGCTGAGCATGCTCTTCCTGGCTACGAGAATAAACCAGGATGTCATTAATGAATACAATAATGAAAGTATCAAGGTAGGTTTGAAACACGCTGTTCATCAATTGCATGAACGCTGCTGGGGCATTGGTCATCCCGAATGACATAACCGGAAACTCATAATGACCGTATCTGGTCCTAAAAGCCATCTTCAGAATATCAGACTCCTGAATCTTTAACTGATGATACCCAGACCTCAAGTCAATCTTGGAGAATACCTTAGCTCCCTGAAGCTGATAAAATAAGTCATCAATACAAGGCAACGGGTAATGATTTTTCACTGTAACCTTATTCAACTGTCTATAGTCAATACACATGCGCATCGAACCATCCTTCTTTTTCACAAACAACACTGGCGCACCCCAAGGCGATACACTAGGCCGAATGAACCCCTTATCTAAGAGTTCCTGAAGCTGCTCTTTTAATTCCTTCAACTCTGCTGGTGCCATACGGTAAGGTGGAATAGAGATAGGATGAGTATCTGGCACCAGGTCAATGCCAAAATCAATATCCCTGTCAGGTGGCATGCCTGGCAGGTCTGCAGGGAATACATCCGGAAAATCACGGACTACGGGAACAGAATCCACAGATGGAGTCTCACTACTAACATCCCTCACAAACGCAAGATAAGATTCACACCCTTTCTCAACCATACGCTGAGCCTTTAAATAAGAAATCACTCTGCTAGGCACATGCTCTATAGACCCCCTCCACTCAACTCTCGGAACTCCGGGCATAGCTAAGGTAATGGTCTTAGCGTGACAATCAAGAATAGCATGACATGGGGATAACCAGTCCATGCCCAGAATTACATCAAAATCTACCATACTTAGTAACATCAAGTCCACTCGGGTCTCCAGACCCCCAATAGATATAAGACACGACCGATACACATGGTCCACAATAATAGTATCACCCACCGGAGTCGAAACATGAACAGAAGTAACTAAAGACTCACAGGGCATATTCAGAAAATGAGCAAAATAGGATGAGACATAAGAGTACGTGGAACCAGGGTCAAATAAAGCCAAAGCATCACTGTGACAAACTGAAATGGTACCTGTAATCACTGCATCTGACGCCATAGCATCAGTTCTAGCCGGAAGTGCATAAATACATGGCTGGCCTCTACCTAAAAGACCTCCCCCTCTAAAACGACCTCTAGCTGCTTAACCACCGCCCCTAGTTGCCTGGGTAGGTGGTGATATGATTGGGGCTGAAGCCGAGGGCTGAACCCTCTGCTGGGATGAACTACCAAAATGACGGGGACATTTCCTCCACCCATGTCTGGGCTCTCCACACTCGTAACAATTACCTATAGCTGGGGGAAAACGAACGAGAACCTCCACCCCTCTGATAACCACCAGACGAACCATCTATAGACGAGCCCTAATGAGATGATGCTCTGGCGGAGCTCTGAGCTGGAAGGGCACTAAAGGATGAACGTCCCTGATTAGCATTGCGAGGACCCTGCCCCGACGATACACCAATGTACGCTGGGCGAACTGACTGTGGAGGTCTAAATGAAAGACCTTCGATAGGTTGTGTCACACCTCCTTTTCACCCCCGGTAAGGGTAATAAGGGAGTTTTCCAATTAAAGTGACAATAATCGATTTGGGATTATTTATTTAATCAGAGTCTCCACTTGGGATAATTTATGGTGTCCCAAGTCACCGGTTTATTTTAAATCCCAAATCGAGGAAGTTTTGACTCTGTTTATATTGTCTGCGAACCAGAAATTCGGGTAAGGAATTCTGTTAACTCGGGAGAAGGTGTTAGGCACTCCCGAATTCCGTGGTTCTAGCACTGTCGCTTAATGATTCATACTTGGCCTATCTAATCTAATTACTCATTTTAGGACCTATGTGTATTTATCCTTTACCGCTTTTAAAAATTCTGAGGTGAGTCACGCGTACGTGTACTCATCTTATTTAATGAGCTAAAAAATCATGTCACGCGTACCTGTACACAATTAATAGCCCTTTGTATTATTTGGCCAAAGTCACGCGAACGTGTACTCTGATTTTGTTTTGGCATCGTAACTATGTCACGCGTACGTGTACATAATCGTGATAAGTTGATTAATTAAACTAGTTCCTAAAGCAAACTAAGGATACTCATACTTTAATCTAATTCAAAATTAGGTATCACAGCCATGTCACGGGAACCGTACCCATAGCCACGATAATCTATTTGTTAACTGTTTGATGGTCGAGCCACACCAGCGTGCACTCGAAATGTGACCTATGATTTGCCTACTCCAATGTATTGCATCCGAAACCACCAAAATATGCTACAGCTCAATCAAACTGGCTCATGACATATAGTCCAAATATGGCCAATTCCATGTTAGAACAGGAAATTGAAGGCAAAGGCTACTATTTCGGCATATTACTATCAAATGCAGATTCCCGCGAAATTAGAGATCTAAACATTACAGTCAAGAACATGAACACAATTAAACTCTTAATATGGCACTTTCAAGATCTCAATTCACCATAATAACATCAAACAACAAATAAATAAGTAAATAACAGAAGGAAGGAATGAACCTGTTCAAACAAGGATTTCCTTAATAACGATAGACAACAGTTCTAATGAGAGCCGATTATTGAATTCGGACAGATCCACAAGTCAGTAAGAACACTCGAACGGCAACTCAAATCGGCTTTAAGCTCCAATCGATTCCCATACTCGTCTTTTGTTCTGCTCGTTTTTGTTTGTTTCTGTTTCTCGTGGGTGCGTGTCTTCGAATGGTGGGGGTGGTTGTTGGTCTGGGGTGGCGTTGAGAGGAGGTCCGACGGCGGATGTGGTTGTTGCAGGCGGCAGAGAGGCGTGGGGGCAGGAGGTTCGGCGGCTGGACGCGTTGGAGAGGTCTTCGAAGGCTGCTGGTTTTTGTGTGTAGAGGAGACGGGTGAGGGTGGTGGCTGTGAGGTTGAAGGAGATGGGGTAGTGGGTGAGGTGCGGCGACAGCTTCCTCAGAGATAAGGAGTCCCGTCTGTGTCCCTTTTTTCTGCAGTTTGTTTTTTATTTAGGAAGAAGAGGATTAGGGTATTAGTTAGGTTAATGGGTATTGGGCTAAGGGGAGTGGTCTTGGGAATTGGGTTGGGTCAAAGTCTTGTTGGATTTTAGTTTTGGGCTAGGAAGACTAAAAAAAATGTGTTTATAAAATAAAACTTACTCTTAATTAATTAAATATACTACTAAGATAAAACTAAATATTAAGAGTGAAAATATTTTTTATAATTTTCATTTTTGTGCTTAAGATAAAGGAAAAGAAATATTAGGCCTAGACAAAATATTTAAACGCTAAAATGTATAAAATATTTGGGAGGGTCAAAAATCACGCGTCTACAGCTGCCCCTCTTTGACTGGAAACATGAAGAGTTTTCAGACAAAGAACGACGAGACAAGTTATTTTTGACCCGACACTTATTTAGATAGACCTAAAACTAATCGAAAGGAGAATGTGACCGAGCCCTGGTATCTGAGCTGCCTACATATCCTTGGCTATAAAGGAATCAGGCCACCTGTAGTTCAGAGGTAGGATGAGTGATGGAGTATACCGAGGTGAAAAAGCCGATCGAGGTTTCGTTCCGTCGAGGTTCCGATCCGCGGCCCTGTTATTACATCAAAAATCAAAAATGAAAAAGACTAACTAAACCTGTCAACTATGAGTTACAAGATTCCTATCTATAAGTCTTCTGAAGCTTGATCTTGAGTCTTGAATGATCTTCATGCAGACTTTAAATTTGAACCTTGGTGCTTGCTAGTTGCAGGTGCTGATTTATTCTCCCACGGCTTCGACGAAGCATGACGGGACATGCAAAGCTTGTGACTTAGACATGTCTTGAGCAATCCATATCTTTTCTCCGCTTTTGCACTTGGATACTTCTTTTTGTTTTTCTTCTTTTATTCCAGATTGAGACTACCTCTGTTGATCATTTTGTATTGTCGACTCGCATTCTTGGGCTAGCTTCTGTTGTTGCTAACACGAATTGAATTCTGAAATGGGTTCCCCTGTTCTCCAGGTGGATGCCTGATCACCGAGACTTGTACTACCTTCCCTTGTTCTTCAGGTGGGAGCCTGATTGCAAAAAACTTGAACTGTATTCCCTCGTTCTCCAGGTGGTCGCCTGATTTCCACAACTCGAACTGTATTCCCTTGTTCTCCAGGTGAGCGCCTGCTTGCCAAAACTTGAAACTGTACTCCCTTGTTCTCCGGGTGGGTGCCTGATTTCCACAACCTGAAACTGTACTCCCTTGTTCTCCAGGTGGGTGCCTGATTACCAAAACTTGAAACTGTATTCCCTTGTTCTCCAGGTGGGCGCCTGATTGCCAAAACTCGAACTGTATTCCCTTATTCTCCAGGTGGGCGCCTGATTGCCGAAACTTGAACTGTATTCCCTTGTTCTCCAAGTGGGTGCCTGATCACCAAAACTTGAACTGTATTCCCTTGTTCTTCAGGTGGGCGCCTGATTACCAAAACTTGAACTGCATTCCCTTGTTCTCCAGGTGGGTGCCTGATTTCCAAAACTTGAAACTGTGTTCCCTTGTTTTCCAGGTGGGTGCCTGATTGCCAAAACTCGAAACTGTATTCCCTTGTTTTCCAGGTGGGCGCCTGATTTCCACAACTTGATCTGTATTCCCTTGTTCTCCAGGTGGGTGCCTGATTGCCAAAACTTGAAACTGTATTCCCTTGTTCTCCAGGTGGGTGCCTGATTGCCAGAACTTTTAAACTGTATTCCCTTGTTCTCCAGGTGGGCGCCTGATTACAACAAACAGACAAACAAAGAAACTTTTTCTGCCCCAGTTTGGTATCTGGGCTCATCTGTGAATGTTAATCGAATCATGTTACCCAAAATCTATAAGCATTTAAACTAAATCCCATTATCCAGGAGGGTCCTGAAAATTTCAAATTGAATCTCATCATAGGAATGAAAACTTTAAAGCCAACTATATTTCCTCAAAGTAGAGCTTATGCTAGATCTTGTTACTCATGGATGTTTTGAATTTTAACTAAGTCCCATTGTTCAGGAGGGTCCTGAGAACTTGAAAACTAAATCCCATTATCCAGGAGGGTCCTGAGAGCTTGCAAACTAAATCCCATTATCCAGGAGGGTCTTGAGAGCTTAGAATGTACTTACCTGAGCCAGGCTCCCTTCCTGGAGGATCTCTGTAGAAAGAACAAAATTCCTTGCCCCTGAGTCATGCTTTCCTCATGGAGGGTCCCTGCAAATCAAACAAATTTTCTTGCCCCTGTTTCAATCAAAGAAAAAAAAAACTGAAACTTGTGTTCCCTTATTCTCCAGGTGGGCGCCTGATTGCCAAACACTGAAACTGTATTCCCTTGTTCTTGGGCGCCTGATTACCAAAACTTGAATTGTATTCCCTTGTTCTCCAGGTGGGTTCCTGATTGCCGAAACTTTAACTGTATTCCCTTGTTCTCCAGGTGCGCGCCTGATTGCCAAAACTTGAATTGTATTCTCTTGTTCTCCAGGTGGGTGCCTGATTTCCACAACTCAAATTGTATTCCTTTGTTCTCTAGGTGGGTGCCCGATTACAACAAACAGACAAACAAAGAAGCTTTCTGCCCCAGTTTGATATCTGGGCACACCTGAGCAAGGCTCTCTTCCTGGAGGATCTCTGTAGAAAGAACAAAATTCCTTGCCCCCTGAATCATGCTTTCCTCATGGAGGGTCCCTGCAAATCAAACAAATTTTCTAGCCCCTGTTTCATTCAAAGAAAACTTTATCAGTTTGAAAAATGTGGTGGTTAGTTTGTGGCATTCTTGCTGAGGATGGCCTTCCCACTGTCGCGCTTTGTTCTAACTGGCTGCTTTGAACTTGGCCAAGAATTTGTTGACTTTCTGATTGAATTTCGACCACATGCCCTGAAAGAACCGAATGACCTGTAATCAAACCGCTGTTTTACATTTCTGTCCCTCCCATTTGAAACCCCTGCATCTTCCACAACATTCACAAGCCACTCGACCATTTGAACTTTCACTAACACCTTATTTCCCCTTTTTGCATTGTGCTATTTCTGGTATGCTTTGGCCGCACTTTGCTTCGTGCAATTTTGAAAGCTGGTAGTAAGCTTTGGAATCCTTCTTTTACTTGCTTAAGCACTGCTGACATTGGTGAAGCCTTAAAGAAAATAATCCCAAAAGAAATGAAATGCAATGACTTGTAGAATTAGGAATAAAGAAGAAAATTCGAAACATGATGATTATTTGTGGGAGAAAAAGGAAAAGCGACTTATCTGGGTGAGGCATTGGAACCAATGACCATGACATGCATTTCGGATTAATCAGCCCAGCCTGTTCAACCAATCAACTTTCAGTTGTCATATCTCATGCCCGGAACCTCCATAACCCAATCTCGTCGCCAAGTTGCTGACCTTGTTCGGTTTGCGGTGCCCTGAAGGGTTTTCACCAACAGACCTCTCTCATTTGTTCATCTCTCAACTCACTGTCGCCCTACGGTGCCCGTGAAGGTTTTCACCGATAAGACTCTCTCATTTTAATTTCTCTCAGCTTACCATCGCCTTACGGTGCCCGTGAAGGTTTTCACCAATAAGACTCTCTCATTTTTAATTTCTCTCAGCTTACCATCCCCTTACGGTGCCCCTAAGGGTTTTCACCAATAAGACTCTCTCATTTATTTGTTTTCCTTTGTACGGCACAGAGTGTTGCCCCTGGTGTGAATCGTATCTCTGCCTCGCTTGACTTGGCCCTCTCAAACATTGGTCGGAAGGTCTTTCTTTGGACCGTAATACAGGCTTTTGGATGGGGTTAGAAAGAAAGGATAAAGGATCAAAACAAATTGAGTGGGTTAGAAATTACAACTTTTGGAATCAGCTCTTTTATATAGCCACAACTTCTGCCCCGGTTTCTCTGCCTGGGTGCTTTTGAATTTTTATTTGGATGGGACCGAACCGTGAGGCTGCTTACGTATCCTTAAAAGGAATCAGGTCGAACGTAGTTCACATCATAGGAATTGCTTTGTTGTTGTTACTTTTCTCTTTTTCTCTTCTTTCTTTTTTTCTCTTTTTTTTTTCTTTTTCATTCTTTATTTCCCTTTTTTTTACACTCTTTTCATTCTTTCTCTTTTCTTTCTTTCTCTTTTTTTTCCCACTCTTTTTCATTCTTTCTATTTTTCTCTTTTTTCTTTTCCTTCTTTATTTACCTTTTGCGTCCGTGTTTCTGAACTTTGCTGCTGATTCCGAAAGAGGGGTATGAAAGAAAACATATAAGGCTCAAAGGGGTAACAAAGGGTAAAGTGTTTAGATAGCAGAATAAAATGCCTTCGTCATTCCAATCTTCAAAACATGCCAAGTACAAATAAACACAATTTAAACTAAAGAAATCACACATAATATCTTTTGACTGCATCAGAATTGATAGCCATATCTACACATTTTCCTTCCATATCTGTTAAATACAAAGCACCATTGGACAACACTCTCGTCACGATGAACGGCCCTTTCCAATTTGGGGCGAACTTACCTTTTGCTTCAACCTGATGTGGAAGGAGGCGTTTCAATACTTGTTGACCTACCTCGAATTTTCGGGGACGCAACTTTTTGTTGTATGCTCTTGCCATTATCCTTTGATACAACTGGCCATGACACACTGCTGCCAGTCTTTTTTCGTCGATCAGACTCAATTGCTCCAAACGGGCTTTGACCCATTCATCATCATCAATTTCGGCTTCTGCAACAATCCGAAGAGATGGAATTTCAACTTCCGCGGGTATCACTGCTTCAGTACCATATACCAATGAATAAGGAGTCGCACCTACTGAAGTGCGAACAGTAGTGCGATAACCTAACAAAGCAAAAGGCAGCTTCTCATGCCATTGCCTGGAACCATGCACCATTTTCCGAAGTATTTTCTTTATGTTCTTGTTGGCTGCCTCAGCAGCTCCATTTTCCTTGGGGCGATACAGAGTAGAGTTCCGATGTGTAATCTTGAACTATTGGCACACTTCTTTCATCAAATGACTGTTAAGATTAGCACCATTGTCCGTGATGATTACCTTGGGGATTCCAAACCGACAAATGATATTTGAATGAACAAAGTCGACCACTGCCTTCTTGGTCACATATTTGAAAGTTTTGGCTTCAACCCACTTAGTAAAATAGTCAATGGCCACCAGAATGAACCTGTGCCCATTTGATGACGCGGGCGCAATTGGTCCAATGACATCCATGCCCCAAGCAACAAAGGGCCACGGTGCGGACATTGTGTGCAACTCAGATGGTGGAGAGTGACTCAAATCTCCATGCACCTGGCATTGATGACACTTGCGCACGAATCTGATACAATTTTGTTCCATAGTGATCCAGTAATACCCGGCTCGAAGGATCTTCTTTGCCAGCACATACCCACTCATATGCGGCCCGCAGACTCCGGAATGTACCTCGGTCATGATGGTCATGGCTTGCTTAGCATCGATGCACCTCAATAGCCCAAGATATGGAGTTCTTTTGTACAAGACCCCCCCGCTCAAGAAAAATCCACTAGCCAAACGTCAAATTGTTCTTTTTTGATCACATGTGGCTTGCACCGGATATACCCCCATCCTGATGTACTCCCGAATGTCATGGAACCATGGTTCACCGTCGAGCTCCTCTTCAATCATATTGTAGTAAGCATGTTGGTCCCGAACTTGAATATGCAAAGGGTCGACGTAAGATTTGTCCGGGTGGTGCAACATTGACGCCAGGGTAGCCAAAGCATCGGCAACCTCATTGTGGATCCTTGGGATATGCCTGAACTCTATTGATCAAAACCGCTGACAAAGATCATGCAGACATTGTCGATACGGTATGAGCTTTAAATCCCGTGTCTCCCATTCTCCTTGAATCTGGTGCACCAGGAGGTCCGAGTCTCCCAAGACCAAAACTTCCTGGACACCCATGTCTACGGCTAACCTTAATCCCAAAATGCATGCCTCGTACTCAGCCATGTTGTTGGTACAATAAAAACGAAGCTGAGCTGTAACAGGGTAGTGATGCCCTGTTTCCGATATGAGTACTGCCCCTATTCCGACACCCTTCATGTTAGCGGCTCCATCAAAGAAAAGTTTCCAACCTGGTCTTTCAACCTGCTCCACCTCGTCAATATGCATCACCTCTTCATCCGGAAAATAAGTTCGCAATGGTTCATACTCTTCGTCGACCGGGTTTTCGGCCAAATGATCGGCCAATGCTTGGGCTTTCATCGCGGTCCGAGTCACACAGACAATATCAAACTCTGTGAGCAAAATCTTCCACTTCGCGAGTCTTCCTGTGGGCATAGGCTTCTGAAATATATACTTTAAAGGATCCAGGCGAGAGATGAGGTAAGTAGTGTAGGACGACAGATAATGTTTCAACTTTTGTGCCACCCAAGTTAGGGCGCAACATGTCCTCTCAAGGGGGGTGTACTTAACCTCCTAAGATTGGAACTTCTTGCTGAGATAATAGATGGGTTGCTCCTTCCTGCCTGTGATGTCATGTTGACCTAACACACAGCCAAACGATTTGTCCAAGACCGTCAGATAAAGAATTAAAGGCCTCCCGGGTTCCGGCGGGACCAACACAGGTGGACTTGACAGATACACTTTGATTTTGTCGAAAGCCTCCTGGCACTCATCAGTCCATTTGACCGCAACATCCTTCTTCAGCAACTTAAAGATGGGTTCACAAGTTGTCGTGAGTTGAGCAATAAACCTGCTGATGTAGTTTAAACGCCCGAGCAAACTCATCACCTCAGTCTTGTTCCTTGGAGGTGGCAACTCTTGAATAGCTTTGATCTTTGACGGGTCCAACTCAATGCCTCGTCTACTGACTATGAATCCCAACAGCTTTCCGGAGGGGACACCAAATGCGCACTTGACGGGGTTAAGCTTAAGATTATACCTGCGAAGCCTTTGGAAGAACTTTCTCAAATCTCTGACATGGTCGGCCTGTTGCTTGGACTTTATGATCACATCATCCACGTAAACCTCAATCTCCTTGTGTATCATGTCATGGAACACAGTAGTCATTGCCCTCATGTAAGTTGCCCCAACGTTTTTCAAACCAAATGGCATTACCCGGTAGCAATATTCCCCATGGAGTTATGAATGCTGTCTTCTCTGCATCCTCATCATCCATCAAAATCTGGTGATATCCCGCATAGCAATCCACAAAAGACCCGATCTCATGCTTGGCACAGTTGTCAATCAGAATGTGGATATTTGGCAATAATTATCCTTTGGACTGGCTTTGTTGAGATCACGGTAATCAACCAATACCCTGGTCTTGCCGTCTTTCTTCGGCACTGGCACAATATTAGCTAGCCAAGTAGGATATCGCATAACTCGGATGACCTTTGCGTCTAACTGCTTCGTGATTTCTTCCTTAATCTTCACACTCATGTCAGTTTTGAACTTTCTTAGCTTCTGCTTGACGGGAGGGAATGCTGGATCAATTGGCAGCTTGTGGACCACCAAATCGGTACTCAAACCTGGCATGTCATCATACGACCATGCAAAAATATCCTTATATTCAAACAATGCTTTGATTAATTCTTCCCTGATTTGTGGCTCAAGATGGACACTTATCTTGGTTTCTCTGACATTATCTGGATCTCCTAAATTGATTGCTTCCGTTTCATTCAGATTAGGCNATGCCCCATCCTCATCATATTCTGTCTCATCATCATACTCTATTTCTTGGATTATTATTTCAGAATTAGATTAACTTTTAAGACTGGGCTGAAGATTCCTCATGCATGTCATGTCATTGAAACCAGCATAAAAAGAACTGTACAAAAAGAAAAGAAAACAAAAATAAGAACTATCAGGACAAATGGAAAAAGGGAAAATGCATTTCATTGAAAATAAAGGATAACAGGGTTTGTACATCAGCAAACGAAAAATAAAAATCTGGGTCACAACCCTGGAATAACCCAGATAAAAAAGGAAACCAAAAACAAACTACCAAGACTCCTTCCGAGTAGGGAGAGGAGTTGCCTTCCAATTGTTAAGCTTTACATTCGGCCTGACGAACTGCACGTCTGCTTTGCTGGACTGTCCTCCGACTTCTACCATGTTCACATCATCAAACAACCTCTGGAACCTTTCAATTAATTCCTCATCAACGTCAACCATAGGATTTGGAACTGTTGACACTGTGCGTTTCCTGGCACCGGGCTTAACAAAAGACCTAGAGAGACGCGGGATAGGCTTCAGAAGTGCCCACGCCTTCTGTTTCACCCTTTTAGCCCTTTTCACCTCTGCCGCTGTGGGTTTGAATCCAAGACCAGACGTACCCAAATTCTCAGGGAGGGACACTGGCTGTATGATACCCTGCAAGGATGCACCCAAACCTTTGCCTGGAAAAAAGCCATTTTTCAATATTTCAGAGGCCACCATGACGGATGCAGAAGCTATCCTCGGAGTTGGAACACACTTCCCTTCCAGAATCTTCTCGACCGGCACTGTTTCAGAAACTTGATAGACCCAAGGCCCTTTGTCATCTTCGGCCTCAGTAAACGGGACATAGGCATCACTGTGAGCACACAAATTCTCCTCACCATGCACGACGATCTCCTGTCTGTCCCACTCGAACTTGACCATTTGGTGCAAAGAGGACGGGACTGCTTTGGCGGCATGTATCCACGACCGACCTAACAATAAATTGTAAGAGACGGCCACGTCCAATACCTGGAATTCCATGGTGAACTCCACCGGTCCTATTGTTAGCTCAAGCATTATATCACCAACCGAGTCTTTTCCTCCACCGTCAAAACCTCGGACGCATATGCTGTTCTTATGAATCCTCTCATCCTCCACTTTTAACTTGTATAGAGTAGAGAGAGGGCAAATGTTTGCACTGGATCCATTGTCAACTAATACCCTGGTGACCACAGAATCTTCACATTTCACCGTAAGATAGAGAGCTTTGTTGTGTTCAGTACCTTCCACGGGCAACTCGTCATCAGAGAAGGTAATCCTGTTTACTTAAAATATTTTGTTGGCGATCTTTTCCAGATGGTTCACTGAGATTTTGTCGGGGACATGAGCCTCGTTCAAAATTTTCATCAAGGCCCGACGATGCTCGTCTGAATGGATCAACAATGATAACAGGGAAATCTGAGCGGGCGTCTTTCTCAACTGCTCTACGATGGAGTAATCTTGTACCTTCATTTTTCTCAAAAACTCCTCCGCTTCTTGTTCACTGACTGGTTTCTTTACTAGGGCTGGGTTATCTCTGGATGTTTTAGATTTCCTTAATTCTTCCGGGGCGAAGCATCTCCCCGAACGAGTTAATCCCTGTGCCTCATTAACTTCTTCTTTCACTTCCTTTCCCTTATAGGTCACTGTCACCCGTTCGTAGTTCCATGGGATATCCTTGGTGTTGACTACCGGCAACTGGGTTACAGGCTTGATGATGATAGGGTCCATACGAGCACCCTCCACAATTATGATAGGCTTACTCGCCAGCCCTAGAACGACCACATTTGACTTATCTTACTTTGCTACAACATTACTTGGGGATCTTTTCTCAATTACCACAGACGGCCCACCGTTTTTCGTGTTCAATTTGCTCACCGATCCTTCAACCGTTGGTTTTCTGACTGGCTTGACCTCACTAGACCGAATCATCATGACGGATTGTGAAGGCTTCTTGGGTTCCCCCTTATGTACTATCTCGATCATGTTCGTTTCATCATGGGTTGGCAATGGGTTCTGATTGATGTTGGGTGCCTTTGGGGTTTGGACTACAATTTGGTTTGTGTCGATGAGCTCCTGGATGGCGTTTTTCAGGTGCCAACACTTCTCCGTATCATGTCCCGGAGTACCAGAAATATGCACAGCTCACGGAGTAATCAAGGTTCTTCGGAGGAGGGTTTGGCAGTTTCGACTCGATTGGCCTCAACACATCCAAGTGTCTCAATCTCTGGAATAAACTGGTGTAAGACTCCCCCAACGGGGTGAAAGTTTTCTTCCTCTGAAACCTCTCATTTCTGAATACTGGTTTGGGCCGGAAACTTGGACCAACAGGGTTTTGGTAGGTTCGCTGGGGTGGGTAAGCATTTTGTGGAGCTGGGTAGGTGTTTTGTGGAGCTGGGGCATACCATTGTGAATAGGAAGGAGGTTGAGTATATGACTGGGCGTGGTGGACAGAAATTTGAGGGTCTGGTGATGGGGCGTAATGTTGGGGTGGATTATATGGATTTTGGGGGTAGGCTTGGTGATGGGGTCGAGGCTGGGTATAATGGGGTGATGGGCCCCTCGATCCAAACCATGATCCTGAATCAACCGTTTCCACATCTTCTCTCTTCTTCTTTCCAATCACTCCCCCGGTACCATTCTGAATAGCTTGAGTGGTTGCTTTTATGGCTGAGTAGCTCATAATTTTGCTTGATTTAAGCCCTTCTTCCACCATGCCACCCATCTTTACTACCTTGTTGAAAGACTTGCCTATGGCCGATATCATATGGCCAAAGTAAGTAGGCTCCAGTGCCTGCAGAAAGTACTCCACCATTTCGTTTTCCTCCACCGGGGGGTTAACTCTTGCCGCTTGTTCTCTCCAGCGAAAACCGTATTCTCTGAAACTTTCACTGGGTTTCTTCTCAATCTTAGTCAAATACAAACGGTCTGGAACAATCTCGATATTGTATTGGAAATGACGAGCGAATGCTTGGGCCAAATCATCCCAAGTATACCACCTGTTGTGATCCTGACGAGTGTACCACTCCAATGCCGCGCCACTCAGACTCTGGCTGAAGTATGCCATCAGTAATTCATCTTTCCCACCAGCCCCTCTCATTTTACTGCAGAATCCCCTCAAATGGGCCACCGGGTCTCCATGCCCATCATATAGGTCAAATTTAGGCAATTTGAATCCCACCGGCAGCTGAACATCAGGAAAGAGACACAAATCTTTGTAGGCTATGATCACTGGCCTCCCAATCCCTGCATGTTTCTGAACGATTGTTCCAGACTTCTTACCTTCCTGAACATCTCCTCCTACTCTAGGTTTTTAGGTGGTTTCTCAGTTTCAACAGGGAGGTCGAAATGAGGGTTGTATGTGTAATGGTCTGGGGCCTTGAAAGTAGGCTCTGGTGGATAGTATTGGTTATCTCGGGTCGGGAATAATGGCTCACTGGAGTATCGATGGAGTGTAGCGGGCGGGGGTGCTACGAAAACAAGGGTGGCTGATGGAGGGGGGTATGGGATTGGTTTGGCTGGTGGTGCTTGTGTGGTTTGGGAAGTGGTGCCTTGATAGTGGTGGTAATGGGGGAAGCCTGGTAGATGTTGCGGAGATAAGTCGACAGTGGGAACCTCTTGGGATTGAGCTAATGGCGGGAAGAAATCAGGGTTGGCGGGGTATGATGGTGGTGGATGCCCCTTCATCCATGCTTGATACATTTCTGCCATTTGGTGTTTCAACTTATGAAGCTCCTCTTTCAGATTAACATCAGACTCTTCTCCCTCCTTTGACTGATTAATAGCACTTGCGTCCAGCTCTTTGCAAGCCATGGCCAACTTATCTTTAGACCTGGTGTTGTACGGGTGGGTTGCCAGAATGTCGATCAAACTAACCACCTCCTGTTATGATAACAATTACAATGCCAAAGAGGAGCAAAACAAAGCCAACATGTTAGCGTTAGGGCATTTATCAGATAAAACATCACGTTGTGTGGTTCATGAATGGCTTCGAGGGTCACAAGGTCATTTGGCATCATCCGAATTTTGTTCATTTCAGCCTCCTCTTTTCTTTCATTTCTAGCACTTCTTGACTTGCTCATTTTCCTCCCTCTCTTTTCTTTCTAATTATCATTAATTTCTTTCTCTCGCCTCACGTCCCCCAAATTCATTTTTTTTTGATAATTTTTTTTAATGAATCGATTTGATCGAACCCTATGTAGGTTGCCTACGTATCATGTTCCGCATGAATCAGACCAAGCGCAGTTCTAGAAAAGTAATGAACAAATAAACTAAGAAAGAGAAAAAATAAATAAATAAAATCTTTTTGTATTTTCATTTGTAACTCTTTTTTTGGTTTTTCAAATATAAAACATGCATATTATAACAAAAAACTCGACAATCTTAACTAGAGTGACAAACTTGATGCTACTGTACAAGACTAAAAATTAAAAGACAACATAAAATAGGCTCAAAAATAAAAACTTTCTTCAAGCAGCTCTTGTATGCGTGATCTTGACTAAAATGATCCTGGGTATCTGTCATGCTCAAACTCTAACAAATAGTCCATACCTGAATGGGAAGAATAAGATCAAATAGAGTTAGTGATTCAAGACACGTGTGAGACCACAATATTTCCAATTGAGCCATGCAAACATGATTGGGTTACTTTTTGTAAAAGTGGCTAGTCATGCAAATTCAACATGGATAGACCTTAGAAATGAGAGGACATCTTGTTGTACACTTCACGCTCTAAGACATATGTTATTAAGACACTTTAAAAAAAAACTAGCTCTATTTTGCAAAAACGGCCTACGTGGCCAAATGTGGCTAAACTTGCAAGATTTGGCTAAGACCCCGCGAAGCCAAGAATCTAAGACTCACTAAGAATACCGGACCCTATGTGGGCTGCCTACGTATCGCGCCCCGAAAGACGAGAATCAGGTTTGCGTAGTTCGGGCAGATTGGATACGAGAGAGAATTTAAAAGAAAAAAAAAATAAATGACTTGTAAAAACACATTTTGTCTCTTTTTTTGAAAAATGATGAAAACATGTAAACTCTTTTTGGATTTTCTTTTTCTCTTTTTTTAAAATATATTTTCCTTAACAAAATGAAGGGAACGTGCAAATTTTTTTTTTAATTTCATTTTCATTTTTTTGGGTGTTTTTCTTGACACTTAACCAACATTGTTTCATTTTCACACTTAACCCTCCTTTCCTTCTCATTTTCCCTCAACCAACATTGGTCCGCTAAATGACGCCTTTTACCCTCGAAGAGTACAACATGTAGCACATAAAATGCATCGAAATGGTGTTTTATTTTTTGGGGACACCTGTCCTAGACGGACCCAACCCCTGTGTTGAGTCCCCTAAGTCAAATGCACATGATGCAAATAATCGTTCCTATTAAGGATCCGGCATGGGGTTTTGTTATTCTAGGTTTAAACCTGGGGTTGTGTTCTAGACCTGGGTACCCGAGTGGACAACTGGAGCCGAGGTGGGGGCAACGTACCAGGAGCATGAAAGTCTACCCGGCCTTGTTGCTGGTCCATCCTCGTTCTTATTTGGTACGACTTCTAACAGAAAAGCGGGCCATGCGAACGTGTGCACCATTTTTTAGAAGACTCAGAGGGGTGGCGTGAGGAAGCAATTTAAATACAGATCAAATAATATTAAAGCGGTAAATGAATGGCAATTAGCACATTAGGCCCACAAAATACAGTAATATCACAATCAATGAAGCCAAGTAAAAACACATAAAAAAGCTCGAATTCTTGAACCCTGAACCAGAGATTCTGGGTTCGTTCCCCAGCAGAGTCGCCAGAGCTGTCACACCTCCTTTTTCACCCCCGGTGAGGCTAATAAGGGAGTTTTTCCAATTAAAGTGACAATAATCGATTTGGGACTATTTATTTAATCAGAGTCGCCACTTGGGATAATTTATGGTGTCCCAAGTCACCGGTTTATTTTAAATCCCAAATCGAGGAAGTTTTGACTCTGTTTATATTGTCTGCGAACCAGAAATCCGGGTAAAGAATTCTGTTAACTCGGGAGAAGGTGTTAGGCACTCCTGAATTCCGTGGTTCTAGCACGGTCGCTTAATGATTCATACTTGGCCTATCTAATCTAATTACTCATTTTAGGACCTATGTGTATTTATCCTTTACCGCTTTTAAAAATTCTGAGGTGAGTCACGCGTACGTGTACATAATCGCGATAAGTTGATTAATTAAACTAGTTCCTAAAGCAAACTAAGGATACTCATACCTTAATCTAATTCAAAATTAGGTATCATAGCCATGTCACGGGAACCGTACCCATAGCCACGATAATCTATTTGTTAACTGTTTGATGGTCGAGCCACACTAGCGTGCACTCGAAATGTGACCTATGATTTGCCTACTCCAATGTATTGCATCCGAAACCACCAAAATCTGCTACAGCCCAATCAAATTGGCTCATGACATATAGTCCAAATCTGGCCAATTCCATGTTAGAACAGGAAATTGAAGGCAAAGGCTACTATTTCGGCATATTACTATCAAATGCAGATTCACGCGAAATCAGAGATCTAAACATTACAGTCAAGAACATGAACACAATTAAACTCTTAATATGGCACTTTCAAGTTCTCAATTCACCATAATAACATCAAACAACAAATAAATAAGTAAATAACAGAGGGAAGGAATGAACATGTTCAAACAAGGATTTCCTTAATAACGATAGACAACAGTTCTAATGAGAGCCGATTATTGAATTCGGACAGAGCCACAGGTCAGTAAGAACACTCGAACGATAACTCAAATCGGCTTTAAGCTCCAATCGATTCCCATACTCGTCTTTTGTTCTGCTCGTTTTTGTTTGTTTCTATTTGTCGTGGGTGAGTGTCTTCGAATGGTGGGGGTGGTTGTTGGGCTGGGGTGGCGTTGAGAGGAGGTCTGACGGCGGATGTGGTTGTTGCAGGCGGCAGAGAGGCGTGAGGGCAGGAGGTTCGGCTGGACGCGTTGGAGAGGTCTTCGAAGGTTGCTGTTTTCTGTGTGTAGAGGAGACGGGTGAGGGTGGTGGCTATGAGGTTGAAGGAGATGGGGTAGTGGGGGAGGTGCGGCGGCAGCTTCCTCAGAGAGAAGGAGTCCCGTCTGTGTCCCTTTTTTCTGCATTTTTTTTTAATTTAGGAAGAAGAGGATTAGGGTATTAGTTAGGTTAATGGGTATTGGGCTAAGGGGAGTGGTCTTGGGAATTGTGTTGGGTCAAAGTCTTGTTGGATTTTAGTTTTGGGCTAGGAAGACTAAAATAAATGTGTTTATAAAATAATACTCTTAATTAATTAAATATACTACTAAGATAAAACTAAATATTAAGAGTGAAAATATTTTTTATAATTTTCATTTTTGTGCTTAAGATAAAGGAAAAGAGATATTAGGCCTAGACAAAATATTTAAACGCTAAAATGTATAAAATATTTGGGAGGGTCAAAAATCACGCGTCTACAGGTTGAAATTGCCCTCTGGAAGGGGCACCCGTGAAATTTCCTGATCCCCGAGGCCTCTTGACCTCTCTTTCCTCACGATCATGCCTACGAACCGACTCAATATCTCGAGATATATCAACAACCTACTCAAATGTGACTCCAGACACCCTCTCTCTGGTCATCAAAATCCTAAGCTGATACGAGAGACCATCTACAAACCTCCTAATCCTCTACCTGTCAGTAGGGACAATCTCAGAAGCATGTCTGGCTAACTTGGAAAACCTCATCTCGTACTGGGTGACTGATAATTCTCCCTGGCGCAGCTGCTCAAACTGCCTACGCTGCTCCTCTCTGTGGGACTGAGGAACATATTTCTCCAAGAAGATCGTGGAGAACTGCTACCAAGTGAGAGGTGCTGAACCAACCGGCCTACGCCTCTAGAATGACTCCCACTAAGTAAAAGCAGCACCCGCAAACTGAAATGTAACAAACGAGACTCCACTGGTCTCCAAAATACCCGCAGTACGTAGTATCCTCTGGCATTTATCAAGAAAACCTTGGGCATCCTCCCCCTCTGTGCCACTGAAATTCGGAGGCTTAAGTCTTCTAAACCTCTCCAACCTACATTGCTCATCCTCAGGCATAGCATCGACCACAAAATCCTTAGCTGGAGCAACCGGCTGAATTGGGGCTGCTCCTGGTGCCTGAATACCCTGTACAACCTGCTCAGGTGTCCGGGCAGCTGGAGT
>ML277676.1:6830-59519 GCA_005239495.1 Nicotiana undulata
AACTCCCCCTCCTAGCTGAGAGGTGGCAAGATCCGATGGAATGATGCCTGCCTGCGACATCGTGTCCATGAATCTCAGCATGCGGCCCATGACCTCCTGGAAGCCTGGTGCCGTCATAAAGTCCACTGGAGGTGGTGCTACTGGAGGCAGCTCCTCCTGCTCATCAACATACTGATCATCCACTGGTGCAGCTGGTGTAGCTCTGGGACGCCCTCGCCCCCTCCTACCGGCAGGAGCCCTACCCCGAGTGCCTCGACCTCGCCCTCGAGCGACAAGGGTAGCAGCCTCCCCTGAATTGGGATCATGGAAAGCACGTGTCCTCACAATCTATGAGAGAATAGAAGAACAAATTGAATATAAGGCCAATTGCACAATAGAATCTGAACAAAAAGAGTTTCCTAACACTCTATAGCCTCCCGAAGATAAGTACAGACGTCTCCGTACCGATCNATACAATAACGACATGGGGCAAGGCCATAGAAACAAGCTGATCCACAGCTAGGCCCAATATATATACAACCCCGAAAACTACAACAAGTGTGTGCCAAGACTAGTGTCACATTGTCAACGGGCGGCTACATAGGTACAACTTTAGAAAATACATATACAAAATATACAAGCCGCAGTCTGGAACAAAAGACTGAGCAAAAGGAAACTAGAAGGCTCTGGCGGTGCTGTCAGGAGAACGCCAAGAAGACAGCTCACCGTGTGGAGCGATGCCCCGGTCAGTATCTATCAACAGGCGGACGACCAGACGGACCAGCCTCAGTACCTGCACAGTCAAGTGCAGAAAAGAAGGAAAGTGCAGCATGAGTACATATAAACAACAATTAGAACATATTCGTGGGTCCTACGGCTACCCAACATACAGTATAGATGCCACATACAGACTCTCGTCACGTGATACGTACGTAGCCCCCCCTTAACGAGCACAATTAGAAATCAAGAGCCTAGGGGACATTTCCCCCTTACAAAGTTTTGAAAGGAGACTCACCTGGACAAGTGCTCCTCCGGCCAACGGACCGATCAACACGACGCACGAATCCTCCGAATCACCCTCGATGGCTCGCAACTAGCCAAAAGCACACAATTATATCAACTTAGGAAGATTCGAGGATGGTTTATCAACTATTTCTATAAAAACGTAGTCTTGACGTACTTTGGAAATTCAACCCCGAGCTTCGGCGTCCGGAAAATTATAATTCTTGAAGAAACGCGTTATACGTCGCCTAAGGATCAAAATTAACTCCATTAATCATCCCTCAATGGCCCAAAAAATGAGAATTCATAATAACATCAAACCCCTCTTTCTTCCCCAAACAAAATCTTATGAATTTCCATGAATTAGGAAGAGGAAATTCCCAAAGAACGGAAGAAATTATATGCGGAGGGTTACGGAATCACTTACCTGAGTTCCTAGTCCAAAATATCTGTTCTGGAGCTCTTGGGGTCGTCAACAATGGAAGAAATGTGATTTTAGGAAATGAATTCGTGACTTGCCCTTTTAAATGAAACTGCCCAGCAGTTTCCGCACCTGCAACTTTTGGATCGCAGGTGCGGGCTCGCACCTGCGGAAGTTGGGTCACGCCTGCGGAAAATGGCCTGGGCACTAGACAATTTCTCGCACCTGCGGGCTTTTGTCCGCGCCTACGGAGAATAGGCCGCTCCTGCGATGGCCTGGGCCCCTGGGAAAGGTTGCGCCTGAGGGCCTTTGTCCGCTCCTGCGGAGAAAAGGTCGCTCCTGCGAAAGGAGCCGCACCTGCAAGGGAACTTTTGCTGGTGCGAACCTCGCGCCTGCGGCTCATGGACCGCAGGTGCGGTCACACCAGTAAATTGCCACCATCAGTTAAATTTCTGGTTTTTTTGACCCCGGTCGGGGTCCGGGAGACCCCTGGGCCCACCCGAGCCCTTGACAAATTATACCAACAAGTCCCAAAACAAATTATACCCTCGAGCTCTCAGAACACAAGAAACATCATTCAAACCAAGAATCACTCTCCAAAACCCCTTAGATCAAAACATAGGATTTCAAGAAGAATTTCAACGGCTCATCAATACGCCGAACGGGTCTACACTGCTCGAAATGGCCCCAAATTTTACGGACAAGTCATAAATGACTGTACGGAACTATTGCCAGTTCTGGAATTCCATTCGGACCATGATATCACAAGGTCCAATTCCAGGCTGAATTCCAAATCACATGAAATCCTGAATTCCAATTCAGTTGCCGAAATACTCCCGGGTAATCAGAAACCCGAGGCGAACACGCTCCCAAGTCCGAAATCATTATCCGGAGCTGCTGGAGCTGTCAGAACCTGATTCCGAGGTCGTTTGCTCAAAATGCTGCTTGGAACCAAAATCAGCCAAATAGGCTAGCCTTCAGGAACCAAGTGTTCCTAAACTGGCCAAAAAACTTCTGAATCTCGAACTACCGACCCACACAATTCATAAGGCACGAGTAGTCGCTATGGGAAGAGTCATTAATGGGAATGGAGTCCCAACACACGAAACGACCGGCTGGGTCGTTACAGGGTACATGCATCAGTCAGCAGAATTACATCAAGGAACTACTCAAAAGGTTTGATATGGAGGATTCTAAGGTGATTGACACACCCATTGCAGTGGCGAACAAACTAGACATGGATGATGCTGGCACCCCTGTAAATCAATCCATGTATAGAGGCATCATTGGATCGCTTCTCTATCTTACAACAAGCAGACCAGACATAGTCTTCAGTGTAGGACTGTGTGCAAGATTTCAATCTAATCCCAAGGAGTCGCATCTGAAAGCAGCTAAGAGGATCCTGTGTTACCTTAAAGGCACACAGGACCTGGTCCTTTACTATCCCTCAGGTGACAATTTTAATCTAGTTGGTTATGTTGACGCTGACTATGCAGGTTATCTTGTAGATAGAAAAAAGCACTTCAGGGATGGCTCATTTTCTTGGATCTTGCCTAATCTCATGGGGCACAAGAAAGCAAAACTCAGTAGCACTATCCACAGCTGAAGAAGAATATGTTGCTGCTGCCTCCTGTTGTGCTCAGCTCCTATGGATCAAACAACAATTCGAGGATTTTGAAGTGTACATTGACTGCAGTCCACTATTATGTGAAAACACAAGTGCACTAAATATGGCAAAAAACCCTGTGCAACACAAGAGAACTAAGCACATTGATGTGAGACATCACTTCCTCAGAGACAATGTTGAAAAGGGGTACATATGCATGCGATTATGTTGCACTGAAGATCAAATTGCAGATATCTTCACAAAAGCCCTTGGAAGAGAACACTTCGAGAAGAACAGACTTGCACTAGGCTTGTTGAGATCTAATTAGGAACCTGGTTCACTTATGGACACACTGCTATACTTAGGGTAAGATGGTAAGGTGTTTTCCTGGCAAAGTCTAACTCACCTAAATACTGTTGCAAGTAGACACGCATGGTGATTCCAGAACTCAATGAAGCAGCATCGTAGACCACACAAAGACTGAAAGATCTCTTTCAAAATCTACCCAAGTGGGGGACCTGGTTCCCTTCCATCAGGTTAGTAAGTCTATGGTCTCTTTCCCTCTCTATCAAAATGTAACTACATTCATTACTGCTGCCATTACTCCTTCTCTCTCTCCAGCTTTTTAGGGACACATCAATCACATCCGTCCCTCCACTCTTCAACTTCCCTACACATTTTCCCATTTCTAAAAAACCGTCAATTAGACCCATTTCCTTTTCTTCCCCTTCCCTCCTTCCTCTATAAACCTCTTCTTCTCCATCACATGGCATACACCTCCATGTGCACTTAACAGCTTTACTAATCTCCTTCCCTTCTTTCTCTCACTCCCTGTCTAAACTGTGCAAATGGCTTCCCCTGACAACATCCCCCCTTCCACCATTACTGCCGACCTCAACTCTACCCCCGTTGAGGATCAGGGCTTCTAACCCTCAAAGGAGCAAACCCCTGTCTCTGAGTCAGCCTCTGCTCCCATTGACCAACCTTCATCCATGGAGCCCTCAGTTCCTCCAGCTTCGCTCCCCGCGTCTCCCCCATCTTCACTGTCACAAAAAACCCTAACCTCTGACAGACCCTCTTCAGTACCGTCCTCCTCTGTACCACCATCTGGGACTCCCACCTCAGAAATTTCGCATGTCTCTGAAGATTCCGAGGATGATCCGAATCAGTACATTAACTCTGCATTTCTAAACACTCAACCTCCCATGGAGTCACCACAAAAAGAGGCCCCTGAATACATCATGGCCTTTTCCTCTGAAAAAACCACTGAAAGTACTTTCTCTCCTCCTAAACCTCAAGGAACATTCTCATCCATTCTAGATGATGACAAAACTATGGTTCTCTTCCAATCTCCTCGCCATGAGACACCTCCCTCAAAGACTGGTAAGGAACCTGGTTCCCCATCCTCTCATTCTCCCTATCAAAAGGTCTTTTACACTCCTCCTCTTGAATTCATTCCTCCTCCACAAGATGATGACGAGGATGACATGGTGCTTAGTGCACGATTTAAGCTTCTCCATGGAGTAACTGCTCCCACACCGTCAGTAAAGCGACCTTCCACTAGACTAGAGACGAAAGAGGTAGTGGATAGGGCTCTTGAAAAGAGCAAGAAAGCTAACAAGCATAAACAGAGGCGTCTGGTAAAGGGTGGTTGCATTGAAGTGGACAAGGATATTCCTGTTGTGGAAGTTGATGAGGATACTACTGAGGAACCCAGTTCTCTAGTATGTCGAACTACTGTTGTGTCTAAGAAGAAGAGTGTTCAAGAGGTCAGTAAACACACTCTTGTATCGGACAAATCCAAAGGAAAGTCATTGAAAGTGTCGAGTAAACGTAAGCGTGAAGAGGATAAATTACCTGCTGAGGAACCTGGTTCTGGTCGAGTTATCATAAGGAAGGAGAGTATTCAAAGACAAGTTGTGTTGTTAGGACATACCATTGCTCCTGAGATCCTTGATATGCCAGGCATGAGCCAACTCATGGCCATGCTTGAGTTCCAGAAGTGGGATCATCTCTTGAATGCGAGTGGAGCTAAAGTTTATGAGGATGCTGTGAGAGAGTTTTATGATTCCTTTTTCCTCCCTAATGATGGTCATGCTTGTGTATTAGTGGGAAATGTGGACATAGTGTTTGATGATGTCCGTTTGGGGGACATTTTGGGCATTCCATCAGAGGGTCTTTCGTCAGTTGATCCAGCCAAGGATGCGTGTAGTAATACCTTTCGCAAAGTCATCGTCAAGTCTGGGTCTGTCCAGCATGGGGACCGGGTGCATAAGAAGGCCATGTTGCCTGTTTATCAACTTCTCTTTGAATTGGTAAACAAGGTTCTCCTCCCCAGAGCTGAGAGACGCTCAGTTGCATCTAGGGCTGACCTTATTCTTATGGAGGCACTTGATAACTTTACTCTTGTGAACTTGCCAGCTCTCATAATCATTCATATGGACAAGGTGGTCTCCCTCAAAGATGGTAATCATGGTCTTCCCTATGGGTTCCTACTTACCAGGGTCTTCGAACACTTCAAGGTACCACTCAACAACCCTTGTGTTGGGACCCGTAAGCAGAGCTTCACCAAGATCACTCTTGAGGAGTGCGAATGTATTGAGAAGGCTGGGGGCAGCAACTCTACTATTTCCCAAAGGATCAATGCTCTAAATGTTGCCCAAGACACCATAAAGAGGCTCAAGGGGCAAATTGCCATCATGGAAGCGTCAGGTCATTATGATAAAGGACCCGGTTCTCCTAGTGCCTCTAATGCAGATGTGGTCCACCTGACCAAAGAGAATGTTGAGTTGAAGCAGCAAGTTGATGATCTTAAAGAGAAGCTTTTTTAGGAACAGTCTGCCGCCAATGCACGCATGGACTTGGTTCTTCGCACTTTCGCTGCTTCCACCCCTAAACCTTCCTCATCTTAGTGCTCCTTGTTGCTTTGGGTTGGATACCATATATTTGCTCTTGTATTGGAAAATCCAAATGAAGTCTAGCTTTCGAGTAACGACTTCTGCAATGCTTCTGCATCCTTTTGTGATTAATGAAATCAGTCTTTGTTTGTTCTAATTTATGCTTGTCTGAATACTATTATGTCTTCTACCATGTTGTGTGCACACAAGGGACATGAGTTAACTTTCGTGGACTTCCTTCCTTTTTCTTATCTAAGTATGTTTTTTTTATGACGCCAAAAGGGGGAAGCATATTGATAGGGGGAACTTGCTGGGAACCTAAAATTGGGCGGTCTGAACTCTGATCTACCTGTGCATTGTTTAAGGGGGAAGCATATTAGTAGGGGGAACATGCTAGGAACCTGGTCACTCATTGTTTGCACTATCACATTCACCTATCAATGATAAAAGTTTGTCATCATCAAAAAGGGGGAAATTGATGAGTTGTACTCTGTTTTGATGACCCAACAAACTTTTATATGAAGAACCAGGTCAAGGACCTAATGCACATACAGCATCACAAGTCATCTATGTCTTCAGGAATTCCGGATCATTCCTTACTGAATGAGGACGGATCAGATGAGGGACCGACTCCCTCATCGAACTCAATGACTCAAGAACAAGTCAACTTGACAGCTGTAAAAAGCTGTGACAGAAAAGTGACTGGCTGTCACTGCTCACGCTATAGTGCAGCAGCAGTGCAGGAGTCACTTCGTTGTGGTTGAGCCTTATATCCTCAAGACATTGGACATCCTTCTTGGGACATGTAATGGAAGATACTATCTTTAAGAAAGAATAACAAATCATGTACTTGAGCTTTTACAAAAGAATATTCAAGCATTAAGTGCCCTCAAGCATTAAAGACTCAAGAGTTTCAAGAGCAAGAAGACAACTCCACTAGAGGCTACAAAACGTACTCATCAAGTATTGATAATGTCCTTAGTTGAGTTGTAATATTGTATTTTGTTTGTCATTGTATCCTACTAGCTTTTGTAGAAGCACCTAGCTAGGAATCCTTTTAACTCTTTACTTTCTCAATCTCTGTGTGACTAAAGCTAGTCATGTGTCAAAGTCTTTGTAACTAGATAGTTTCAAAGTGGCTTGTAATAGTCTAGATTACAAGTTAGTGAGTTGAAATCCTACAAGTGTAGGTCGTGGTTTTTGTCCCCTTCAGTGGGATTTTTCCATGTAAAAGTCCTTTGTCTCCTTACGCACTTTTCTAGCTTATAACTCTGTGGAAACCAGTAGAGGACCTGGTACCTCTACTGTTTGGTGGACCCCTAAAACTATCATTGTTTCTTTCTCATTACTCATTAGAATTGTCATTTTACTTAATTGTTTTTTCTGAACCACCTCGAGGACATCTTAGCCCAAGGTCGAGGCATCTTCGCACACTAGTTTGATTCAGTTTACTTCTTTGATTACACATTTGATCTCTTATTTATTAATTAGCACTGGAATAAATCACGTATCTTAAGACCTCAATACAAATTCAATTGTTAATCGGATTTTAGAGTAAACAGATTCATAATCTTAAAAATAAGGCAGGAGTCGGGGTACCACTAGTGCCCGCTGCCGACCCGGTCGACGTCAGTTCACACATTCCTTTGAACACATTTTTGGGTGTAGACCCCGGAGGAAACGTGCGTAGGGAAGGCCCAACTGGTTGTCAAGGAACTCAGGGCGTAGGAGATGGGGGAGTTATCCTCCAGGTAATATTCAAGATGTTACAAGCTCAACATGCCGCTATCGCTCAGCTCCAAAGTCATCACAAAACTCCATTCGTGGTTGAGCCAAAAATCACTCGCCATACCGAGCCAGCGATGGGAAAAACGAATGGCAGCGGGTCAGGGGCTGATCCCATGATTATGAAGATACTCGAGGAGCTCACCAAAATAATCGAGGCAAGATAAATGAAAATCAAAGATAATGACTAAATAGTGAAAACATACAACTCCCGAGTTTATCAAATATCAGGGCACCCCCGATCTTAAAAGGCTTTGATTCAAAAACATTCATGCAGAAGCCTTTTCCCTCGAGTACGGCTCCGAAGCCCATTCCAAAGAAGTTCTGTATGCCGGATATACCGAAGTACAATGGGACCACCGATCCTAATGAACATATCACTACGTACACATGCGGTATAAAGGGACATGCCTTAGAAGACGATGAGATCGAGTCCGTTTTGTTGAAAAAATTTGCGGAAACTTTATCTAAGGGAGAAATGATTTGGTATCACAACTTGCTACCAAATTCCATCGACTCATTTGCAATGTTAGCAGATTCATTCGTGAAAGAGCACGTCGGGGCCATAAAATTCGCAACAAAGGAATTAGACGTCTTCAAGATAAGACAAAGGCATAACGACATGTTGAGGGAGTTCGTGTTCTGGTTTCTAATGAAACGTATGGAGTTACCACCGGTCTCTTATGATTGGGTCGTTCAAGCATTCACCCAGGGGTTAAACGAGCGGATCTCAATAGCATCATGTGATGACCCAAAGGGTCATTTTATGGACTAAGACTTTATTCTAGGCTTATTATCCTTAAAATGATTAATTTTAATTATCTCGAATTGTGTGCACAGTCCGGGCGTGAAACCGGAAGCTTTTATGTGAAAATATGAGAAACAGTAAATTTAGAGTTAAATTTGGTTTTGGTTGATTTTGGTCAATATTTTGAGTGAACTAACCCGGATCTATGTTCTGACGATCCCGGGAGGTACGCAGTAAACTATGGGACTTGGGTGCATGCCCGTAATTGAATTCCAAGGTAGGGCTTTAGAAAACAATTTTTGAAGAAAATTGTTATACTGGAATTTTAAAGGAAATAAAGAAATGATTATTATTTGAACTCATTGGTATCGGGTCCGTATTTTTATTCCGGATCCCGATACAGGTTTGTTATAATGTAAAAGTAGTACTTGTGAAATGTGATGAGAATCGGAATTGATTTGACGTGATTGGGAACCCGGATGAGGAATAGTGAAATTTGAGTGTTCTAGAAAAAAAACCTTGATTTTGAGGTTGAATTTGTAAATTTTATATTATTTCAATGATTTGATCACACGAGCAAGTCCGTATGATATTTTTAGATTTGCGTGCATGTTTGGTTTGGAGCTCCATAGGCTCGGGTCAGTTTCGAGTAGGCCACAGAGTGTTTTGACATTTAGAAAAATAACTACAAAAAAAACTTAAAAGTTGCAGGTTGTAGGTTCGGTTCTCTTAACCCAAAAGTGTGACAGCGTTTAGAATTCCGCGCCCGCAGATTGGATTCCGCCGCAGCGCCCGGAATTCTGTTGACCGCAGTTGTTGAAGCCAGAATCCTGCCGCGGCGCCCCTATTCTGCTGGCAGCGGTATGGCAAGGTCCAGGATTTCGCTGCAGCGGAATTATACAGCTGACAGCGGTAGTCTGGCCTGAGGTGTAGGTATAAATATGGGATTTTTAACTATTTTGAAACTTTTCACAAATAATAAAACCCTAGAACTCAAGAGGCGATTTCTCCAAAATATTTTCTTCCCCAAATCATTGGTAAGTGATTTCTAACTCATCTCTTTCAATCATTAACTACTGTTACAAGATTTTAACCTAGAACCTAGAATGTTTCATGGTAGAATTAGGGATTTTTGGAAAAACTTAGACAACCCATGATTTTTCAATAAAGTTAATTCCTTTAACATTAATTAATGATATTAAACACAATCATGATTAGATACAAATTAATTGAAGGCAATTTTTAAACGAAAAGCTATGATTTAGCAATAAGGGCCTACTGAGTTTAGGTAAGTGTTTGGTTTAACCTTGACTTGAGGGAATAAGAATTCCCAACCTAAATGCTATGTGAATGTCACGACCCGAAATTCCCACAGTTGGGATCGTGATGGAGTCTAACGTTGAAGCCGCTAGACAAGCCAATATATTTAATTATATTTAGTAAAATCTTTATTGTTAAGCGAGAACATTTAAAAATCGGCTTTTCCCATAAATAAAAGCTTAAAAGTAAGAACAAATAAAAAGGAAAAACATAACTAAATCCATAAACTTGACAAATTCTCAAACTAGCCAACCCGAATCTGTGGAATCACAATGGCACGAACTATCTATGATTAATACAGATAAAAGGTCTAAAAGAAATAATAAAACTATTTTCTGAAGTACTAGAAACTGAAATAAAGGAAATTGGAAGGAGACGCCAAGGCCTGCGGACGCCTGCACGACTACCTCAGAGTCGCCTAGTGGACTGAAGGAAGCCTCCCTAATCAGTGTCTACTGGGTCTGGTACCGTAATCTGCACAACATAAAGAAGTGCAGGTGTAGCATCAGTACAACCGACCCCATGTACTGAGTAAGTGCCGAGCCTAACCTCTGAGAAGTAGTGACGAGGTTAGGACACGACCAATAATATCACCTGTGCAGTTTAATGACCATACCGAGTGAGAAAGGCCGTCTCAGGGACATCAGACGCCCTAATCCTCAACTGATGGTAGCCAGATCTCAAGTCAATCTTTGAAAATACTGTGGCACCCTGAAACTGGTCAAAAAAACCATCAATCCTCGGCAAAGGATACTTATTCTTAATAGTAACCTTATTCAATTGCCGGTAATCAATGCAAATTCTCATTGTGCCATCTTTCTTCTTAACAAACAACACTGGCGCACCCCAAGGAGAAACACTAGGCCTAATAAAGCATTTGGCTAGCAAATCCTATAACTGATCCTTCAACTATTCAACTCTGGCGGGGCCATACGATATGGAGGGGTGGAAATGGGCTGAGTGCAGGAGCTAAATCAATGCAAATTTCAATATCCCTATCGGGCGAAATACCCGGCAGGTCAGCAAGGAATACCTCTGGAAACTCACAAACAATGGGCATAGACTCCATAGGAGGAACCTCAGCACTAGAATCACGAACATAAGACAAATAGGCCAAGAATCCCTTCTCAACCATACGCCTTGCCTTCATATACGAAATAACACTGCCGGAAGAATGAACAGGAGTCCCCCTCCACTCCAATCGGGGTGCTCCTGGCAGGGCCAAGGTCACAGTCTTGGAATGACAGTCCAGAATATCATGATAGGGAGACAACCAATCCATCCCCAAAATGACATCGAAATCAACCATATCAAGAAGTAAACGATCTACACAGGTCTCAAGACCACCAATAACCACTATGCCTGAACAGTAGACTCGATCTACCAAAATAGAATTACCCACCAGTGTAGACACATATACAGAAGTACTCAGGGAATCACAAGGCATAATCAGATAGGGAGCAAAATATATGGACACATAGGAAAATGTAGACCCCGGATCAAACAAAATCGAAGCATCTCTGCTACAAACGGAAACCATACCTGTAATGACTACATCGGAGGCCTCAGCCTCTGGCCTGGCGGGAATAGCATAGCATCAGGGCTGAGCCCCACCAATCTAAACATTCCTGGGTTGAACTACTGAGGGTTGACCTCTACTCCTCATATTCCTGTCCTCCGCCTCTAACTGTTTGGTCTCCACCTCTGGCACCCCGACCTCCACCCCTAGATGGCTGAGGGGGTGGGGGTGCACCTGGTGCGGGAATCATAGCACGAGAACCCTGATGCTGAGAACCACTAGAAGCTCGGGGGAAATACCTAGCAATGTACCCTGGAACACCACAAGAGTAACAAGACCTCTACTGTTGAGACCGCTGGCCCTGAAACTGTCCATGTCGACCATAATACCCACTCTGAAAGCTCAGAAGCAGCGGTGCACTAATAGGAGCTTGTGGTGCACTGCGGGATACCTGAAGAGTTGACTAGAATGGTTTGGGAGGATGACCTCTGCCAAAAGAATCTTTACCTCCAAAAGAGGCTCCACTGAATCGGCCAAAATGACGAGGCCTCTTGTCAGACCCCTGACTACTACCTTGTGATAATACCATCTCAATACGCATGGCCACATTGGCCGCCTCTTGAAATGAAATATCAGTACCTATCTCTCTGACCATCTGAAGTCTAATCAGCTGACGCAACCCCTCAATAAACCTCCTCACCCTCTCTCGATCTCTGGGGAGTATCATGATATAATGTCCGACCAAAGAGATAACCGGGTTTCATACTAGGTGACTGTCATAGAGCCTGGCTGGAGACGTTCAAACTGCCTCCGAAGATCCTCTCTCTGGGTAACTGGTAGAAACTTCTCCAAGAACAACTCAGAGAACTGATCCCAAGACAAAGACGAAAATCCAGCTAGCCTGGTCAATCAATAATACCTCCACCAAGTCTTGGCGGAAGTAGAAAGATGGAATGTAGCAAAGTGGACCCCATTGGTCTCCACGATCCCCATGTTCCGAAGAACCTCTAGTAACTGTCTAAGTAATCTTGGGGATCCTCTATTGGTGCACCAGTGAAAGTAGTAGGAAACAACTTGGTGAACCGATCTAATCTCCACAAAGCATCAACAGATACAGCTCCTCCCTCAGCTGCATGTGCCACAATACCCGGCTGAGCTACTCCAGCTGTCTGAGGTGCTGGAGTCTGGAACTGAGAGGCTAGTTTCTCTGGTGTGCGGGTATCAGGAGTCTGTGCCCCTCCCCCAGCCTGAGAGACGGCTAGTGCGGTAGGAAGTAGACCAGCTTGAGCCACGCTCTACATAAGGCCCACTAAGCAGACCAGAGCGTCCTAAAGAACCGGGGTGGCAATGAACCCCTCTGGGACCTGAGCTAGTCCAAGTGATACTGCAGAAATTCGAAAGTATGAGTTGAACTCCTGGATTCATTGTGATACTGCAGATCGAAGGAACAATAGCTCAGGACGCAATTCATCTCGGAATGATCGAAGAAATGATCGAGGGAAAAATCATCAGGGACTCATGAGTAAGAATGGATTTGATAAACATATCGATCCTGCATAAGCACCTCGGTTATCGGAGTATAATTTCAGTGTCGATGCGTCGAGGATTGTTTCAGCTATCGAAAGGACCAAAGATACCTAGTGGCACAGACCCATACAACCCGATCCTTCTCTGAGAAACCCAAACTTGATGTACAAATATCATGGTACACATGGTCATAGGATTGCATACTGCAGACAGCTGAGGGAGGAGGTAGCTCGATTGTTCAACGAGGCCATCTTCGAGAATTCCTCAGAGATCGAGCTAAGAATCATTTCAGAGAAAGAGACACCAACATAAAGGATGAACAGAAGAACCATAACATGTAATACATATGATCGTTGGCGGGGTCAATGTTCCACAAGGGCCTATATTCAAACACACTAAGGTGTTAATCAGTAGGGAGAATTAGACATGGAACTACATGCCCGAGGGTTCCTTACCATTCAACGATGAAGAACCAGAAGGAATTTCTCAACCGCACAATGACGCCCTGGTAATTTCTATCTTGTTAAATAAAGTTCAAGTTAAGCGTGTTTTAGTTGATCCAAGTAGTTCGGCAAACATCATCTGATTGAGGGTCGTGGAGCAGCTCAGACTGTAAGATCAAATTGTACCCGCATCTCGAGTCCTAAACGGCTTCAACATGGCTAGTGAAACAACAAAGGGAGAGACCATCATACCAGTGAACGTAGTTAGGACCATCCAGGACACAAGATTCCATGTCATCAAAGGTGACACGAGGTACAATGCATTGCTCGAAAGACCGTGGATCCATAACATGAGGGCACTAACTTTGACCCTTCACCAAATGTTGAAATTCCCAGCAATAGAAGGTGTGTAAATCGTTCACGGGGACTAACACGCATCAATGGAAATGTTTGCAGTTGACGAGGTGACGCCGATATCACAACCTTCGGACTCAGAAAAATCAAACATCAAAGACAAGTAGATGGCTAAATAGCAATCACCGTCCCTAGCCCCGATCGAGTCAGAGGAACAGGTAACCAAAGAAAAAGAGGAGGATTTCCTCACTCCTTAAGCTTTCCTTGTTCCCGAGGAATCAGATGCAACCAAGTCAACGGTCGAGGAGCTGGAACATATGATACTGATCGAGTACCTTCCCGAACGAAAGGTATACTTGGGAACGGGATTAACCCCCGAACTCAGGAAAAAAATCATTCAATTCCTTATCAATAGCATAGATTGTTTTGATTGGTCCCATTTAGACATGACAGGGATCCTTCCAGAGATAACAACACATCGGCTAAGCCTCGACCTCAGGTTTAAGCCAGTGAAACAAAACAGAAGGCCCCAATCCGAGGTAAAATACACATTCATAAAGGACGAGGCAACTAAATTTCTCAAAATAGGGTCCGGTAGGGAAGTAAAATAATGGTTAGCCAACGCTGTCGTAGTCCCTAAAAGGGGGAACAAACTTAGAAAGTGTGTGGATTACAAAGATTTGAACAAGGAATGCACTAAAGACTCTTTACCAAAGCGTAACATCGATCGTATGATCGACGCGATGATTGGCCATGAGATCCTCACCTTTCTTGATGCTTAATCCGGGTACAATAAAATTCAGATGAACCCGGAGGACCAGGAGAAGACCTCATTTTTCACCAAGTATGGAACGTATTGTTACAATGTAATATCCTTCGGACTATAAAATGCAGGAGCTATTTACCAACGCCTAGTAAATAAGATGTTTCAAGAGCAAATAGGTAAGTCAATGGAAGTTTACAATGATGACATGCTAGTTATGTCCCTGCGCGCAGAGGACTATTTGGCTCATTTGCAGGAAACGTTTGAGATTTTGAGAAAATACAACATGAAGCTCAACCCCGAGAAATGTGCTTTCAGAGTGGGCGCGAGCAAGTTCCTGGGTTTCATGGTGTCGAATAGGGGGATTGGGATCAACCCCGAAAAAATCAAGGTTGTCGAAGACATCACTATCAGGGACAGTGTACAAGTCGTACAAAGGCTAACCAGACGGATAGCTGCTTTGGGTCAATTCATTTCGAGTTCGTCAGATCAAGGCACTGGTTCTTTTCCCTACTCAAAAAGAAAAATAATTTTCCATGGACCCTAGAATGTCACCATGCATTGGAGGAATCGAAGCGTTACCTATCGAGCACACCCCTACTCCACACTCCGAAGGTACATGAGAAGCTGTATTTATACCTGGCGGTGTCTGAAGTACCGGTAAGTGGTATGCTGGTTTGAGAAGAGCACGGTACGCAATTCCCAGTTTATTACGTGAGTCGGACCTTAGAAGATGCTGAAACTAGATATCCACACCTAGAGAAATTGGCGTTTGCATTAATAAGTGCATCTAGAAAATTGAAACCATAATTCCAATGTCACCCCATATGTGTGTTAATTACTTATCCACTACGAAATGTTTTGCACAAGCCCGAGTTGTCGGGCCGATTAGCGAAATGGGCCATCGAACTTGGCGTGTACGATATCGAATATCAACCCCGAACAACTATCAAGTCTCAAATTTTAGCAGACTTTGTTGTTGATTTCACACCAACCCTCGTACCCGAAGTGGAAAAGGAACTTCTACTAAAATCGAGTACATCATCGGCAGCATGGACCCTCTTCACAAACAGTGCCTCGAATGTGAAAGGGTCCAGGCTCGGCATCGTTTTGAAGCCACCCACGGGTAGCACTATCATACAATCCATCAAAACTTCCCGGTTGACTAACAGTGAGGCCGAGTATGAGGCCATGATTACAGGTCTCGAATTAGCAAAAAGCCTGGGAACGGAGGGCATCGAGGCCAAGTGTGACTCACTATTGGTGGTAAACCAAGTGAACAAAAGCTTCGAAGTTTGAGAGGATAGAATGCAAAGGTATGTGGACAAGTTACAGGTAAAATTGCACCGCTTCAAGGAGTGGACCCTAAATCACGTGCCTCAAGATCATAATTGCGAGGCCGATGCACTTGCAAATTGGGGTCATCGGTCAAAAAAGACGATATTGTTCCGGGAACTGTTGTCCAATTATCGAGATTCGTGGTCGAAGAGGGTCACGCCGAGATAAACTCCACAAGCTTGACCTGGTATTGGAGGAATAAATATGTTGAATATTTAAAGCACAGGAAGCTCCCATCGAACCCTAAAGAGTCGAGAGCCTAACGAGCTAAAGCAACCCGATTCACATTGGATGAAGATAGGACATTGTACAAGAGGACTTTCGATGGAGCTTTGGCAGTATGCTTAGGGCCGGGGGACACCGATTATGTTTTGCAAGAGATCCATGAAGGCACTTCTGAGAACTACTCTGGAATCGATTCTTTGATTAACAAAATTATTAAAGTAGGGTACTACTGGGACAACATGGAAAAAGACACAAAGGAGTTTGTTTGAATATGCAATAAATGCCAAAGGTTTGCCCAACGACCGATCAGCCCGGAGAACAACTCCATTCGGTCCTATCCCCGTGGCCATTCATGAAATGGTGGATAGACATCGTCGGCCCTCTGCCAACGGCACCAGGTAAAGCTAAATTTATTTTTTTATGACTGACTACTTTTCTAAATGGGTGGAAGCACATGACTTCAAAAAGGTAAGAGAAAAAGAATTCATAGACTTCATATGGGTTCACATCGTGTGTCGATTCGGGATACCCGATGAAATCATATGCGACAACGGGAAGCAATTTGTCGGTAGCAAGGTTACAAAGTTCCTCGAAGAACACAAAAATAAAAAGGATCTTATTGAGACCATATCACCCAAGCGCAAACAGACATGCCGAATCTAAAAACAAGACTATTATGCAAAACTTAAAGAAAAGGTTGAATGACGCTAAGGGGAAATGGAGAGAGGTTCTATCCGAGGTCCTTTAGGGTTACCGAACGACATCAAAGTCTAGCACGGGTGAAACTCCGTTCTCTTTGGTCTATGGTTCTGAGGCTTTGTTCCAAGTGGAAGTCGTGGAACCTAGCGCCAGATTTTCGCATGCATGGAGGAATCAAATCACGAGGCTATGAACACTACCCTCGAGTTATTGGATAAAAAATGAGAAGTTACGCTTGTTCGGATGGCCACACAGAAACAAAGAATCGAGAGATATTATAACAGAAGGCCAACCTTCGCCACTTCGGAATCGGGGACTTAGTTCTTAGGAAAGTCACCCTAAATACTCGAGACCCAAATGAAGGGAAATTAGGCCCGAATTGGGAAGGTCAAGTCATTGTTATCATCAAAAAGGGATCGTACAAACACGACATGATGGAAGGCAAATAGTTGCCGAACAATTGGAATGTATCACTACTCAAACGATATTATTTCTAAGGTATGACCTTCTCCTCTTTTCCATTTGTATTCTATACTAACTCATTGCATATCGAAGACACCGAGGGCACCCTTCTACTCGAAGAACTTAGGTTTTAAAGCACTCGCTGCACTTTTTGCCATCGATAAGGTTCTATCCCAAATGGGTTTTTTCGGTAAGGTTTTTAACGAGGCAACAACTATGTGCTACCTAAGGGGAGTTCAACAATATCCAAGGCTTCATTTCAATCAACCTCGAATAGTGGGGGCGTCACCCTCTATAGGAAAACTTTGTAATAAGCCTAACGGTCAGATGAGTCGTGTCCATATAGAATAACCGAGCCCTGATGGAAAAACATGTACGCATGTATGAAATATTCAAGGAAGCATTATTTCTATACTAAACACTATGTGTCTAGAAGAAATTTGCTATTGTACAAGCTCCATACTTGTGACTCTCTGTGAGAAATGTCTCAAGATCCAAAACACAAATACACCTCGAATATTCGGGGACTGTCATCGACAGTCACCACATTCAATTAGTCTAAACACGAATTCCTAAGACCTCAAAGAGGCATCCCTCGACGTAAAGTCCAAGGCCATCATACTCGGGGACTAATATTTCGATCATGTTCAAAATGTTATCAAAAAATTAGTCCAAGAAACACACCCAAAGGATACGATCATACTAAAGGCTACAGTCAAAATAACGAGGCTCGAAGACGTCTAAATTCTGCAATAAAAACAAGCCTTCGAATTCTCAAAAAACCGGTTAAATAAAGGCTACCGTCGATAGAATAATCAAAGGGCTTTGATAAAATCAACCCTCAAGAAACCTCAAGAGGTATCGAATTATTTACATACAAACTTGTGCTAAGGCACTAAAAACAAAAGGGTTCCAATCAGCACTAAACCCTTGAGAAACCCAATAGGTAAAAGATGCATGCCAAGGCATAAACATAAAGAAAGTTTTACTAAGTTTTTTAAGCTAAAAAGGGGAAATAATAGACATCTATTAGAGGCCGTAATAGCCCGACTTAAAAGAGCCTAAGGGCCAATACACTTAGGGTTCGAGACCTTGTTCTCACCCCATCCGAACCCAAGGGTTCGATTATACCGAGCCCAAATAAATAGTTTGATTATGGCTCAGATATTCTTTATTATCCAACACGAAGGGTCTATGGCCGAAGGTTCTAACCCGACCTCGAAAACTTCAAAGCGTCCAAGACAGAACCTCGAACATACCATTCAAATAATGAAATTATTACAAGAACTTTAAGGCAAGAAATATTGGTAAGGCATTCAAGGAAATTTCTTCTTTTATATACTTAAGAAAGAAATATGTACAAGGACCCGAAAAAGGATTTGACACAAAGGAAAATACAAATAGAGAAAGAAAATTCATATCCACGCCCAGGGCTATTTTCTCCTTAGGGAGAGACCTCTTCTTCGGGCCCCTTTTCGTTATCGGACCCACCATGACTGCCTTCACCATCATCGTTAGAGGAGACGAGAAATATGGCATCAGCTTCCAACGCCCTTGCTTGAACTATCTCTTCAGATAGGTTGAAACATCGAGCATGTATTTCTTCAAGGGTCGCCCTCCGACATTGGCACCAGGCCAAGTCGTTACTCCGCTTTTACCGGTCGGAAGCTTCCCTCAACTCCGTCTAATTAGCCTCGGTGTCCCTTAAATTCACGGCAATGGTATTATTAGTCGTGGCCTTCGTCTTCTCGGCCTCAGCCTTGGCTTCGAAAACCTCGAGCCCAACCTTGGCTAGTTTGACCTCAAGCTCAGGCAATCCTTTTTGCCTGGCCCAAACCACTCTCTTTAACGCCCCTGAGCTGGGCATCAACCGATGCCAATTTGTCTTGTAAAGCTTCTTTCTCTACAACAAGGCGATCCATCTTTTCCTTCCACCGGTTACACTTAGCTTTAACCAGAGAGACCTCACCTCGAAGTTGCCTGATATCTACAATTTTTGCTGCAGTTGAGACATTGAAGTGTTAGCCTCCACAGTTGGGACGAGAAGACCATAATCTTTCAAAATAACAATAACCTTCTTGTCTAGATTGGCCTCATTAGCACGAGCCTTGGCCAAGTCTTCCCGAAGGTCCTTGAGCTCCTCCTCTTTCTGATTGCAAAGGAGATTCAAGGCCTTCCCTTCACCCAAGGACTTCTTAATCTTGAACTAACACTGGCTCAGGTTGGCCTTAAACTTGGTATAGGCCTACGCATAAAAAGCATTTTCAGTTAAGGTAAGGCGAGAAAAGGGAAATTACAATGATAAGAATTAATGCTTACCTTAGAAAAAAGACGTTAGGCCTCTTCGAAGAGGGTAGAAGCGTCGTTGAGGTCGGCATCATCGACCCCAGTGAAGCAATCTCAGAAAGGATCGTCCTCACCCATGACTCCGCTCAAGTCAGGTGTCTCAGGGCCTGGGCTTCTCTTATGGCATCCTTGGAATAAGCCGGTAACGGTGGAGAATGACCTATTGTCATGGCCCCGGGTAGATCGCCCGAGGCGCTCTATTCGACCATGGGGACTTCAGAGTCTGTCCTTTTTGGTGTGCTTGTTCAAGGCCGAGAGACAATCATGACCTCGGGAGATTCAGGGACTTTGCCTATGTATCTTTTCGGAGATTCCTCATCATGAGATGGGATCTCCGGTTCAGAGGGTTTGGCAGCCTCGATTGGCTTTCTGGTTTGGGTCACTAGTGCCGAGTCCTTGCCCTCATCTTCTTCATTATCCTGGAACTGGTGGGCTGAGACTATGTCAACAGAAACGAAATTCCTCCTACGTCTTCGAGCAGGACCCCTTTTATCTTGGGGGTCTTTGGGCTTTGAGACCCTTTTTCTCTTATTATCTTTCCCTGATTTTGGAATCGGGGACTCGATCCCTTCCCTAGAAGGGGCCGACTTTATTTCAAAGAAATTCGCAATGCCTGTATCAATAAATACAAGTAATGAGAAGGGAAATGTCTCCGATAAAGAAGAAAGCGTCAAGAATTTACCATGATGTTTGTCGTCCCATTTTCCCCTCGCCAGTTCATGCCAACGATGCTCGTCATACGAGGAGGTAGCAATTAATTTACTGACCAAGTCTTCAAGATCAGTGATCGCATGAGGCATTCAAGAGACCGATGTAGATAAAGATGAGGGCAGCGTACAATGCATAATCGAAATACAGAAAATTACTAGGGAAACAACTCCACTTACGGTTAGGGTTCCACTATTCTAGGAATGACATTTTCTCCTCGGGGACGATGTCGTTGGTCCTCACTCGAACAAACCAGTTCATTGAACCCTGATCGTTATCCTCGTCGTTACTGGAAAAGAAGGACTTGGTTGATCGGTGTTGGAGCTTGATCAAGCCTAGGAAAAGCAGAGGCCTGTACAAGCGGATAAGATGACTGAGGGTGAACTCGGACCCCTCGTCCTTGCTGGAGAAATAGCGAAGCATAATCACTATTCGCCATAAAGAAGGGTGGATCTGACCGAGGATGACTTGGTATCTTCTACAGAAGTCGATCACAATTGGATCGAGGGGACCCAGTGTCAGGGGGTAAGTGTAAACACTAAGGAACCCCTCCACTTTGGTGGTGATGCTCTCCTTAGAGGTGGGGATCTGTACCACGACCCCATCCCCCAAACTGCAATCCTTTTTCATGTCCTTGAGGTGTTTCTCTGTTATCGAAAAAATATACCTCAATGCGTGTTCGCATTAGCCCGAAACTGCGAGTGGATTTTCAATGTTGAAATCTTTCTTTAAACTGCAGGCACCAGGAACGATCTCGTGAAGGGCCGACGCCTTGTCGACGGTCGGAAGGGAAGAGGATGAGGAAGTTTTCTCTTTTTGGGAAACGGTTTTTGAAGTTTTTGCCACTACTTCAGGTTAAAATAAGCGGAAAGAGACGGGGTTTGATGATTTTTGGCACTAAAGCAGTAGAGAAGCAAGTAATAAAGAAGAGAGAGATGAAGAGAAGAAGAGACCAGAGAAATTTCAAAAGGAAGTAAAGTCCTTAATTCGAATTAGGATCTCTGTATTTATAGGCAAGCGGCAACGGTTTGGCGATGTAGTGGCCGACCACTACTAGCGCACATATAATATTTTTTGAAGCGAGCTAACGGGATGTTTCAGTCACCTTAAACGCTAATGTAAAGGGGATGACATCATCATTAGGGACTCCAAAAACCCGAGGTTCAAATCGTTTCTTATCATTTCATTCTAAGAAACGCGGGGACTATCTGTATACGGTCAAAATCAGGTTTGCCCGATTTAGTGGGCTTGAGGAACCGCTTCAAGAATAAGACCGAAATAGGCTAAGCTCGAGCCCGATAGAGGAGTTCGAAGCTTGATTATCAGAGTATCCGATGAATATCAAGGCCAGCATAACCAGCCTCGAGATAATGCCGTTGTGGTATTGTAACGGATAAAGGAAGATTCCCGCAATGGCCCAAAGATCAAGGCGTAAATTCCGTAACGGATTTGTACGAATTCGTACTAGGCAGTTAGACAGCTATCCGATTAGATTCCTTACTAAACACGGTAATGTACCTTTGTCGTGCCTCCTTTTTCTCGCGAAATCGGGTTTCGACATTTGACAACTCCTTTTGAATGAAGGGAAAGGAATTGGATATTGGGAGAGTCGCCACCTAACGGATTAAGGTGCGTTAGGGCACCTATTGAAAATAACTCATATTGTACCAGTTTGCATCACCAGAGATCGGGTAAGGGCTCAAACTACCTTGTGCGGAAGGTTTTAGGTACCCCTCGAGATCCACAACGGTGGGTCCCGATCGAACTTAAATTATGCGAATTAGTCTAAAGAAAGCGAGGAAAATATTTAATAGGAATGAGGGGAGGGGGGGGTTCCTAAGTTTTTTAACCTATAGAATCACTCCGTGCAACATAAATAATACTTCGTACCTCCCCCAGGACGGGGGTGTTACTCATACTATTCAACGTGCACAGACTATCATCTCCTACTACCCGATTACCATCTTTGAGTTTTTACCTAAAGCACTCTAATCAGTTTTAGCTCGTATCCTATGCGTGCTCTACCCGTCCCTTACCTATGGTCTTGGAGGCATTGTGACCTCTATTTGGGATGGTTCTAGACTCGACCTAAGTTGCTCAAAATTGTAAAATACTAGGCGACATACAAAACAGTTAGGACTTTTCAAATAAAGATCGATATGGGCTCAATCTATTCTCAACATATAAACATCAAATGCACCGCGAACTTATCAGTAGGTTTTATTGATTGTGGGGTCCAATAGGCAAGATATCTAAGTGATGTTGAATGAACAAATTAGCAATCATGTACAAAATTAGTTTCTTAGTGCAATTAGTAGAACCTACATATATTTGCCAACTGATTTTAGCATAGCGTAGTATCTGGCGTTTTATACAATAGTAAATAATAGCAAATCGCATGAATATGTCTAGAATTATTTTTTTAATCTTATGTGCATGTTGTCTAGGGGATTGACAGTGATAATCGCAGAAGCATATTCAGAATTAGTTAATCGAGTCCTATAGGCATAATTTCTAGTGATGATAAATAGCGCAATATTACATATTCTTAAAAGAGATGAGTGGGATGATAATTAAACTGATTTAACACCCTATAAGCATGATTTCTACAATTGAACTGATTTTAAAGCCTATAGTTATGATTTCTATAATATGAACAATATACAAACAAGAATTTGCACGCTTTAGACTAGATCATAATTAAGCCAAGTATCGATCATATAGGCATGGTTGCTAATACATAATTACTGCACAAATCAATACACGTAAAGGCATGATTTCTAACATATCGAAGCATTGGTCCTATAGGCAGGATTTCTAGCATGTAACTTCAACAACACAATGCAGAACCCATAGGCAGAACTAACATAGAATAGAGCCTATAGATAGGATCGACAACACAGTAGGGAACCTATAGGCAGGATTTCTACCCAACTTTGCAAATGAAAATAAGAACCCCTTCCCAATATTACTAAATACCCCATAATTGTTATTACAAAATTATTACAGACCAAGGTTAATGAATGAATTACAAAAGATAAGTAAAACTATAGAGAGCCTACAACAGGCCCAAATACACCTGGATAGCCCAGGTATTCTACCCATAACAACTCCAAGGCCCGTATTCATAGATACACAACCGGTGGTGAATGATCACCCATAGCACACAAAACCAAAATCTCTAGTGTGTCAGAGTTCCCAAGGGCTTCAAGAACCTAGGGCAGTGCTCACATTATCAGGGCACATAAGTGGCAGAAAAGGCCTTAGCATTGATTCGAACACATTAAGGCAACATTGCAAAGACTCAGAACATGTGAACATGTTAACATAATAGATTACTAAAACAAATCAAGGCGAGTGCAGAACTAAAAAAGTTGTATACTGGAAGCAATATAGAAGGTATTAAGCTAACACCTAAGAGGATTCATATAATTCAAATCAAGCATGAACAGTCCTGGAACTAGCAGTATTAAGTAGAGAACTAAAGAGACTCAAACAAACGTCAAATTGAATGAATCATGCTCAAAAATAAACTTAAGCACATTGGATCATAGGCATAAGTCAGATGCATAAGAATAAAATAGCAAAGGTACAGTAACTCACCAGTTAGGCGAGAAAAGCAAGAATGAAACCACAATAGTCGAGAAACCAGAATCTTTGGCCTTGGCTTCCAGCCGGCCAGGAACCAAATATAGAACGAGATAGCAAAGAAAACACATAGCCAAATCTTAAGTTTTTTTTGTGAGATAGTACTGATTCTCGGTCTATGTCTAAAGGGGAATGGGGGGGGGTTTATATAGTAGCAGAGATTGAACGAGTAAATAAGGAAAACTGTAAAATAAAACACAAATAAGGAAGCAATACANTGTAAAATCAAACACAAATAAGGAAACAATACATACAAAATCAATAAAGAATCAGATATGGAAAAAATAAGTAAACCCTAGTTTTTTTAGGAAAATAAATATCAACGGAATATAAATAAAATCAGTAGCATAGGATTAATATAGACACAAATAACACTAAAATGAGAGAATCTAAAACAATTTGGTCCGATCTAAAGAGATCTGAAAACCCTAAATTAGGGCTAGATGAATATTGACAAAAAAAAAAAAAAAAAATCGGGCAAACATATAAGGAAACAAAGTATAATAAACAAGAAACAAGGAAAGAAAATATGCAAATCAAATTTGAAATCGATTTAAGAGAGAAATTCGGTAAACACTAGTTTTTAAGGAAAGGTGTAGATCCCAAAAATACAAACGATTTTGGACTCACATAATACACAATCAAACGCGTGCAGAAGAAATATAGTTCATATTCCATAAATAAAACTCATTTTGATAGAATCGGAGAGATAGTACTTGCCATGTTTAGGCAAGTACCAAGTAATACCGGGGAGAAACACCAAGTAGCAGAAAGATACTAATATGGCAAGGAGATGAAAAGGAAATCCCATTAGAAGAGGGATTAGGGGAGGGTCTTAAGAGGCGACGGCTAGGGTTTCTCAAAGAATAAGAGAGAGTAGAGAGGATTTTAGGGCGATGGGTAAAGTGAATGGAGGATTAGGGTTGGGGAGTTAGGTTTAAGGGGGTAGGTTAGACGAGGGTTGTTGATCATGGGAGATCAACGGCCAGGATTAAAGAAGGTTAGTGGGACGGGTTGGTAAATGGGTCTTTGGTTTTGGGCTAGGGTTATTGGGTTAGGCATTTTAGGTGTTTGGCTGGGGTTATTAGGGCTATTAGTTAAATACCTATTTTTAATTAATAAAATAATAAAAATATTATTTGTGCATCAAAATTTTTAATAACAATTATTTAACACTATAAAATATAAAAGTTAATTTTTGCATAAAAAAGTAATTATAAGTATATATGGGCTATTATTATAAAATGTGCAATTTTAGCCTTAAAAATACAAATGTAATTATAATAAATGCATCAAAAATATTTAAAACTGAATATGAATATAAGTGATGTATTTAGATGATAAAATCATCATAAAATTATTTGTGATGCAATAAATGATTGTTTATTTAATGAAATGTGGGATCAAATTGATTTAATAAATCTTTAAATTGTGGAAAAAATTAGGAAAAATACTTGTATGTATTTATTAATCAAATAATGATGCATATGCACTCTTTTGAAAGTATATATGTATATTTGAAATGTATGAGGGAAAAATTGGGTATCAACAGCTGCCCACTTTACCCGAAAAAGATGAAAGAGGTTTCGGGTAAAGAAGTGATGACCGATTTTGACAGAATAGGGTGATTTGAAAGATATAAGGCGCATTCTGGCTTTCAATCTACCTACATATCCCTGGTTTTAAAGGAGTCAAGTTGTGTGTAGTTCCGGATCCATCGATGGAATAATCCGATAGAGTTGTTGTAAGAACAGGAAAAATATTCGGGGTAGGACAAATCGGGGTCGAGAATGGTTATAGATACTTGAATAGATATCGGATGAGAATGGGTAGAAGACTATGATCGGTTACGTTTGAAATAATTTTAAGGATATGAAAGTTGAATAGAAACCGGAGCGAAGATTGATCTCGTTAGGAGAATGGTTTTTTCTTGGATCACCTGCAAACTCAAAATATGATGCATGCAAATATATATATTATTGCGTAAATTTAAACATGATACAAATTCCCTCTGGACCATGGTGGTCCCCACTCACTGAGGATGGCATCCTTAGACCATGATGTCCCGAGCCATGAATTGTGCGGTAAGGGATTCACAGGCCATGAAATGACGTTCTCGGGCCATGAATATAGTGCCTCCGAACCATGATGCCTTTGAATAATAATGTGCAAGATTGAGAGATCCTCAGGCCATGGCATGGTGTTTTCCGTCTATGAAGATGATGCCTTCGGACTGTGACGCCTTTGGACAAATTGTCTATGTATCAGCCCATGAGATGCAGAGACATGATGCCAGAGAGAATATCAAGACATAGCTTATTCTTGCGTAGATTTGGGAACAAAGCTTAGCCCCGAGAGAAGATACTAATTCAAGGTTTGAAATAAAGCAACATTCATGCACATGGAGACAGTGCTTAGTCTCATGCAATTCGGGATAGTGCTTAGTCTCATGCAAAGAGAAGGCAATGCTTAGCCTTATGCAAATAGAGAGGAAGGACTTAGCCTCATACAAGTAGAGAGGCAAGGCTTAGCCTCACAGAAGAATTGAGATAGTGTTTAGTCTCATGCAAAGAGAAGGCAATTCGTAGCCTTATGCAGGTAGAGAGACAAGGCTTAGCGTCATGCGAGATTTAAGACAATGCTTAGTCTCATGCAAAGAGAAGGAAATGCTTAGCCTTATGCAAATAGAGTGGCAGGGCTTAGCATCATGTAGTGTTTGAGACAGTGCTTAGTCTCATGAAAATGTAAGGCAGTGCTTAGCCTTATGCAAACAGGGAGGCATGGCTTAGCCTCATGCAGTGATAGAGACAGTGCGTAGTCTCATGCAAATGTAAGGCAATGCTTAGCCTTATGCAGATAAAGAGGAAGGGCTTAGCCTCATGTAGAGTTTGAGACAGTGCTTAGTCTCATGAAAATGTAAGAGTAAGAGAAAATTATTCTTAGCTGGAGATATGTTTATGTTTAGCAATTCTGTTGTTGTGACGATGCTTATGGTTATGACCTATTCCTGCATCCAAAGAAAACTTTTGAGTTTTGCGGAGGAGGTTGGTTCGTGCCTTTGTCTGCTTGCTCTGCTCTTCTTCGCCCGAGGATCTTGTTCAAATCACCATGGATAACATTTGGCTAAAAATAAAGTCTTCGAAAAATATGCGTGTATAGTTTTTTTTCATAACATAGTAGTATGAAAATTAAAAAATCAATTAGATGAACCAGTGACTCAGATGTTATCAGGGACGTTGCAACCTTCTTGCCATTGAATTTTGAGGGTCCTCCTCAAAATTCTGCCCCAGTTATTTAATCAATCTTCTGAATACTCCGCATGTAGTGCCATTGGCTGAACTTGCTTCGAAATATTGGGGGCCCTACTCAAAATTCTACCCCAGTTTCTTATTGCAGAGAAAATGAAATTTTTATTAAATTGTTACCAGACCCACATGGCTACCTGCGTATCCCCTATTAAACGAGAATCATGTAAAGCGTAGTTCAATTACATCATATGAAGAAATGTAAATAGTTTACACATAGTATCTTTTAACTGCATCTGAGTTGATGGACTTTGGCCAAATTTCTCTGTCCATCTCTTCGAGTATGAGTGTTCCTCTGGTTAGTACTCTTTGAACCATTTTAGGGCCTTGCCAGTTGGGTGAGAATTTCCCTTTGGCTTTATCTTGATGTGGAAAGATTTGTTTCAACTCAAATTGCCCTGGTGTAAACTATTTAGGTTTGTCCCTTTTGTTGAAAGACCTGGACATTCTACTCTGATAAAGTTGTCCATGCCACAATGCATTCATTCTTTTTCCGTCAATGAGAGCTAATTGCTCATAGCGTCTCCTTATCCATTCGGCATCACTGAGTTCGGCTTCTTGTATAATTATCAAAGAAGGAATTTCCACCTCGGCGGGGATGACGACTTCAATACCGTAGACCAGCAAATAAGGAGTTACCCCAGTTGATGTGCGGACTGTGGTGCGATATCCTAACAAGAAAAATGGTAACCTCTCATTCCATTGTTTTTGATTCTCTACAATTTCCTTAGTATCTTCTTGATGTTTTTTTAAGTGATGGGTTTGATTGGGCCGATCACATCCATTCCCCAGGTAGCAAAAGGCCAAGGTGCACTTGTCGCGTTGAGCTCGTTTGATGGTACCCGTATAGTATCTGCATGTATCTGGCACTGTTGTCATTTCTGGACATACCAGATGCAGTCTGTTTCATAGTTACCAAAAAAATATCTGGCCCTAAGTATCTTCTTGGCTAAGACGAAACTGTTCATATGTGGGCCGCAGGTTCCGGCATGTATTTCTTCATGCAATTTGGAAGCCTCTTTAGGGTCGACACACCTTAGTAGGCCTAGATCGGGAGTTTTTCTATATAGAATTCCTCCGCTTTGGAAGAAATGATTGGACAACCTCTGTAGTGTGCATTTCTGAGTGTGGTTTGAATGCTCTGATATTCTCCTTTTGCCAAATATTCTTTGTGGAACCATGGATTTCCATCTGTTTCTTCTTCAACATGAGCGCAGTACGCTGGCGAATTATGGATTCTTACCAGAATGGGATCAATGAAATTCTTTTCTGGACGTTGTATAATGGATGACAGGGTGGCCAATGCGCTTGTGAATTCATTCTAGATTTTGGGGACATGCCGAAATTCTATCTTTGTGAACCTCTTCATCATCTCTTGTACGTGATGTAGATATGGTAGTATTTTGTTGTTATTTATAGCCCATTCACCTTGTACCTTGTGCACTAGCAGGTCTGAGTCACCAATTACTAGCATTTCCTGAACATTCATGTCAACAGCCAAATTGAGCTCTAATATGCAGGCTTCATACTCTGCCATATTATTGGTGCGTGGGAATTTGAGTTTTGCAGACACCGGGTAGTGCTGACTGGTTTCTGATACCAAGACAGCTCTGATACCGACTCCTTTAAAATTTGCAGCTCCGTCAAAAATCAGTCTCCAACCGTCGTAGGCTTCAGCAATATATTTTCCTATGAATGACACTTTTTCGTTAGAAAAATACGTTTTTAATGGTTTGTATTCTCCTCCTACAGGATTATCGGCAAGATGATTTGACAATGCTTTCCTTTGACTGCCTTCTAAGTTACATAGATGATATCAAACACACTCAACAATATTTTCCACTTGGCCAGCTTCCCTGTAGGCATAGGCTTCTGAAAGATGTACTTCAGGGGATCCATCCTCGAGATGAGATACGTGGATAGGCACAGAAGTAGTGCCTCAATTTCTGAGCTATCCATGTAAGAGCACAACAAGTGCGTTCCAGCAAAGAGTACCGTGCTTCATAAACTGTGAACTTCTTACTCAGATAAGATATGGCTTGCTCTTTTCTTCCCGTCTCGTCAAGTTGTCCCAAAACACAACCGAAAGCCCAATCTAATACGGAAAGATAGAGCAGTAGTGGCCTACTAGGTTCTGGCGGGACTAAGACTTGTGGTGTGGACAGGTATTCCTTGATTTTGTCAAAAGCCTTCTAACACTACTCAATCCAGCTGGTTGCGGCATCCTTCTTTAGCATTTTGAAAATTTGTTCACATATCATCGTGGACTGTGATATGAAGCGACTTATGTAATTGAGACGTCCCAAGAAACTCATTACGTCCTTAGATAGGAGGAACCTCAAATGCACATTTTGCGGGATTCAACTTTGATTGTACTTCTGCAGTCGGTCAAAGAACTTTCTCAAGTCTGCTATGTCATCTGTGGCCTCCTTGGATTTGAGGATGACATCGTCAACATATACCTCTATCTCCTTGTGTATCATATCATGTAAGATGGTTGTCATGGCCCTCATGTAGGTGGCCCTAGCATTATTTAGGCCGAATGACATCATTTTGTAGCAATACACTCCCCATGGTGTAATGAAGGCTGTCTTTTCTGCGTCAATTTCGTCCATCCAGATCTGATGATAACCCGCGAAGCAATCCACAAAGGACTGGAGCTCATGCCTCGTGCAATTGTCAATCAGTATGTGTATATTTGGCAGCAGGAAATCGTCCATAGGACTTGCTCTGTTCAGATCCCGATAGTCGACACACACCTAAAATTTCCCGTCTTTCTTTGGAACGGGAAAAATATTGGCTAACCAGGTTGGGTATTCAACTACCTTGAGGACTTTGGCTTTGATTTGCTTAGTGACTTCTTCCTTAATTTTCAGGCTCATGTCTGGTTTGAACTTTCTGAGTTTCTGCTTTATTGGCGGACACATTGGATTGGTAGGCAACTTATGAGCCACTATGGATGTGCTCAACCCAGTCATGTCGTCATATGAACATGCCAAAATGTCCTAAAAAATACAAAAATGCAACTTATGATATGTTTTACTGGTGTACTCTTCTTTATCTGACAGTGACAAATGGATGCTTATGCGAGTTTCTTTGACGGTTTCAGAATCTTCCAAGTTGACTACCTCGGTCTCGTCCAGTTTGGATTGTCTGAGCAGGAATCTCATCGGCAAACTCTACCTGAGGATCCTCCACTGGGGCTGCTGCTCTGGGCTGAGCCCTGCCCCTGCCTCGGTCCCTCGTAGGAGGTGCAACTGGAGGATCAGGCTGCTGATCGGTAGATGAGGAAGCACGCGTTCTCGCCATCTGCGATAGAATAGAATAGAACTCAACTGGCACAAGGAATTCAAATCGCACGACAGAGATGAATATATGTGAGGTTATTCCTAACTTTGCAGCCTTTGGGGATAAGTAAAGACGTCTCTGTACCGATCGCTCAGACTCTACAAAGTTTGTCCGTGAATTATGAGACCTAAGCAACCTAGAGCTCTGATACCAGCTTTTCACGACCCGAAATTCCTACTGTCGGGACCGTGATAGCGTCTAACGTTGAACCCGCTAGACAAGCCAACATATTTAATTATATTTAGTAAAGTCTTTATGGTTAAGCGAGAACAGGTAAAAATCGGCTTTTTCCATAAATAAAAGCTTAAAAGTAAGAACAGATAAAAAGGAAAAACATAACTAAATCCATAAACGTGACAAATTCTCAAACTAGCAAACCCGGATCTTTGGAATCACAATGTCACGAACTATCTATGATTAACACAGATAAAAGGTCTGAAAGAAATAATACAACTGTTTTCTTAAGTACTAGAAACATAAATAAAAGAAAATGGATGGAGACGCCAAGGCCTGCGGACGCCTGCAGGACTACCTCAGAGTCGCCTAGTGGACTGAAGGAAGCCTCCTCAATCAGTGTCCGGTACCGTGATCTGCACAACATAAAGAATTGCAAGTGTAGCATCAGTACAACCGACCCCATGTACTGAGTAAGTGTCGAGCCTAACCTCGGCGAAGTAGTGACGAGGCTAGGGCACAACAAATAATATCACATGTGCAGTTTCATAATATATAAAAAAAATAACGACAAGAAGTAAACAGATAAGTGCACAAATGGGGAAACACATGTTGGGGACAAAGGAGAAAGCATTTACTGAATGACAGAACAAGGCAACAGTTTAAATATCAAAATAACAACATGAAATAACAACATAGAACAAACAAGTGCACGACATCACCCTTCGTGCTTTACTCTCATCCTCATCAAAACAAGTGCACGACATCACCCTTCGTACTTTTACTCTCATTGTCACGACCCAAAACCAATGGGTTGTGATGGCGCCGGACACCACTGTCAGGCAAGCGGACCCCTGAACTAGTCCAAACAACTTCCTCCTTAACATTTTCGAATCGAAGCCTCTTCTTGCATTTTCATTATTAACTAAATAAATTTCGTAATTTAAATACGGCAAGAAACCAACTTAATACAAAAAAAAAAAAATATATACCAAGACATCCCCAGAACTCGGTGACACAAGTCCATGAGCAATTTCTAAGAATTTATACAATTATACATCGCTTGTTTGAAAAACAAATTGGACATAGGAAATAAATATAAAATGTAAGTACACAGAAGGGAGACTCCGGCAGTTGTGGAACGTCACTACATGAATGCATCCCGTATAAGTCCCCAAATCGATCACTGTGCTATAATGGTACCTGTGCAACAAAATACACAGAAAGTGTAGTATGAGTACATATACATATATGTAACCAGTGAGTATCATGTCTAATCTCGAAGAAGTAGTGACGAGAGGTCGACTTGACACTCACTAAGGTCCAACAATATAAATAGGACAGAATATGCTGAAAGTAGTAGACATGTGAAGGCAGTTAAGCAGCAAATATATATCTAAGGCACTGAAATCCGAATAATTTTTGAAAATAAGTAAATAAGTAATTTCCTTTTCATTTTCCCCCAATCAACTAACAAGTCTTTATTCATGAAAACATTTAACAATTGACGTCCTTAAATCAATTTAACAGTTTAAGTCACAAGAGGTATATCCTATGTATAAATACATATATATGCTGAGCGTCGATCGGCCCGTCCCAAAAGTGCACCTTTAAATTCGATGTGGCGTACGACCCGCTTCCATAAATGTATCTTTAATTCCGCCGTGGCGTACGACCTGCTCCCATAAATGTATCTTTAAATCCGTCGTGGCGTACGGCCCGCTCCCATAAAGTTATCTTTAAATCCGCCGTGGCGTACGACCCTCTCCCATAAATGTATCTTTAAATTCGCTATGGCGTACGGCCCGCTCCCATAAATGTAGGGGTAAACACATTCCGCTCGCGGAATATAAATTGCGAATCGGTCACATGCACACACAATATTCTTTCATTTTCATAATACTTTCCATAAATAATTTCTTTCATACTACTTCCCGTAAAACAATCCCTTTCATATTATTTTTCGTAAAACAATTTCTTTAATTTTATTTTCCGTAAGACAATTCCTTTCATTTTATTTTAATTTCATAAATCTCAGAGAAACAAAACTACACATAATAAGGTTTCATAGCATATAATTCCGTACGAGAAGAACACAGGGCATGATGTGGGGCCTAACTACCTGGACATAATAACAATAGTCGCTACGTACGGACTCTCGTCACTTGGTACGTACGTATCCCCCCAAAAACAATTACACAAATCATACAGAACACCTATGGGGAAAATTCCCTCTTACAAGGTTAGAAAAGAGACTCCCCTCGCTCCGAAATTTCCATAAACGGCTTCCAAGCCCTTTCGACGACTCCAACGAATGCACAACGCCCCCCAAACTATCCAAACAACGACAAACCAATGAAAATATACTCTAATATTTCCTAAAAATTCAGATTATATAATTTCCCAACTCCACTCAGTGAATTGACCAAAATTCCCTCGGGCCCACGTGCCCAGATTCCGAAATTTCTCGAAGATATACTCTACCCATAGCTTTACTAGTTCAAATATACAATTTACTCAAATATTCATGCTCAATTCGTGGCTAAAATCCAATTTACCAAATTTTTAGGTTTCCTTCAAAATACTATTTTTTCCACACATTTTTCATGTTTAATCCCATGTATAAACCTTGAATTAACTTGGAAATGAGAAGGAATCACTTACCTCTTGATGCTTGATGAAAATCACCCTTTGAAGTCCTCCAAAATCGCCCCAACCAAGTGAAGGAATTGATGAAATGGCAAAAATCCTATTTTTTAAACATTCTGCCCAAATATTTACTTAGTGCGATCGCGGAAAATGCTTTGCGATCGCGGAGTACAATTTTCCAGCCCAAAATTTTCTCTTCGCGATCGCGGAGTACAATTGCCCAGCCTGCCCGGACAGTCTCCATTAGAATAGTCATAACATTTTCCACACAACTCCAAATGACAAATGGTTAAATGTTATGAAAACTAGATTTCAAGATCTATAACTTTCATCCGTTGGTCATCTCCAAATTCTTTATATATTTCTAGATATAACCTGGCAAAGTCAGCCCATGTGCAACACAAATTTATTCTTCATCTTCCCGGACACCCTGTAGTGTAAAATCCATATCTCTTTGTACACAAATCCAAATCATGAATGGTTTACTTTTCTAGTAACTAGACACAAAGGGATACAACTTTAATTTTATACCATCTCAAAATTCCTTATAGATTGTGAGATATGAGCCTCCGAAGTCGAGTCAGTGCAGCATAACATTTCTTCTATGCGATCGCACAAGCATGCCTGCAATCGCACATGCCTTTTTCCAGCTCCCTCCAAATCCTTCTCCGCGATCGCACCACTGAGGTCGCGATCGCACAGACCTTTTTCCAGCTCCCTCCAAATCCTTCTCCGCGATCGCACCACTGAGGTCGCGATCGCACAGACCTTTTTCCAGCTCCCTCCAAATCCTTCTCCGCGATCGCACCACTGAGGTCGCGATCGCACAGACCTTTTTCCAGCTCCCTCCAAATCCTTTTCCGCCATCGCACCACTAAGGCCGCGATCGCACAAACCAAAAATCACCCCTCCCATTTTTTCCTCCGCGATCGCACTACAAGGGATGCGATCGCACAGCACACCAGAAACATCAGATGACAGCAGCAACAAAGTAGAGAAAAATGGCCCGAAACCACCGCAAAACACACCCGAGACCCCTCGGGACCCCGTCCAATCACATGACTCAGTCCCACAACATCCCACGAACTTTTTTGAAGCTTCAAATCACATCTAACAACGCCAAAATCATGAATCACACTACAATTCAACTTTATGAACTTTGAAAATTCAAACTTTCACATCCGATGCCGAAACCTATCAAATCACGTCCGATTGACGTCAAAATTTTCACACACATCATATTCGACATTACGGACCTTCTCCAACTTCCGAAATCACATTCCGATCCCGGTATCAAAATTTCCTCTTCCGGTCGAATTTCTCAAAAACCTTCAAATTTCTAACTTTAGCCAAATAGCTTAAAAATAATCTACGGACATCCGAATTCACTTCCGATAGCGCTCCCAATTCCAGAATCACCATACGAAGCTATTTCTAGACTCGGAATCCCGAACGGACATCTATAACACTGAGATGCCTTACAACCTAAATTTATGAAATCCTTCCAAGATGCTGTCTTCCATAATATACGGTGAAACACTCCCGGGACATCCAAAGCCCGATCTGGACATACGCCCAAGTCTGAAATCATCATACGAACCTGTTAGAACCTACATATCTTGATTCCGAGGTCGTTTACTCAAAATTCCAGTCTTATTCAATTTCTTTAACTTAAGGCTTCTGAAATGAATATTTTCCTTTCAATTCAACTCCGATCTTCCTGAATTTCAATTCCGACCATACACACAATTCAATATACCTGAAATGAAGTTGTTCATGACTTCCAACTGTTGAACGACGCGCTAGAGTTCATAACGACCAGTCGGGTTTTTACACTCATCCTCACCAAAACAAGTACACGACATCACCCTTCGTGCTTTTACTCTCATCCTCACCAAAACAATAAATAAATAGAAACGGCATGACATTATCCTTCGTGCTTTTAATATCATATCATGGCACGACATCACCCTTCGTGCTTTTACACTCTCATCCTCACAATGCAATAAATAAGTACACGGCATCACCCTTCGTGCTTTACACTCTTCCTCCCCCAAACAATATCAAGAACAACAGTTTGCAAGGAAAAATCAACAACATAAATCATAAGTCACAATATCCCGGCAAGAGAACAACAACAGAATTAATACCGTCCCGTCAAGGGACACAACCATAACCAATCTCACTCAAGTGTATAACTTAACAAATAATCCTCAATCGAACAATTAACCAACAGTATTCACAAGCAAGAATTTCTATAAATTGAATAGCCTCCAAAGTAACATTTACCTCATAACACAGTGTATATCAATGAAAATCACATATATCATAAAATCTGACTCACGAGCATGCTTGACAACAACGTATAGGCATTCGTCACCTCACCTATACATTGAACATGGAATAAACATGTAGCGAATAAGACTCAACACCTATTCCCTCAAGCTAATGTTAGGCCAAACACTTACCTCGACTCCAATGATCAAAATCAAGCCTCGAGCACCGCTTTTCCTTTCGAACCCAACACCAAATCAGTTGTATCTAGACATAATTGACTCAATAACATCAATAAATGCTAAACAATTCAATTCCAATGCTTAATTATAGATTTCCCAACATTCTTCCCAAAAATCTAAAAATCGACTGCGGGCCCGCTTGGTCCAAACACGAGGTTCGGACCAAAACCCGATCACCCATTCACCCACGAGCCCAAATATATAATTTATTTTGAAATTCGATCCCAAAATGAGGTCAAATTCCCAAATAATCAAAAAACCCTAACTCTACCCAAGTCCCTAATTTTTTTCCTTTAATACCATGTTTTTAGGCCTAGAATCTAATGGTTGTTGATAAAAATGGAAGAAAACGAGTCAAAGACTACTTACCTAAGAGGTTATGGTGAATAAGTTCTTCAAAATTCGCCTAAGAGTTGTGGAGAAGATGAAGTTTATGAAAAATGGTGGAAATCCCGGTCGTTTTTTACCTATGCGATCGTGGGGATAGGACTACGATCGCATAGTGAACAGGGTTCCAAGCTTCGCGATCACGGATGGCCAAATGCGATCGCATAGTTCAATTTACCCAGCCCCCCAGCCTGCCTCCTCCCTACGCGGTCGCAACTACACCTATGCGGTCGCAACTATAACTATGCGATCGCATAATGTCAAACACCAGATACCAGCAAACGTGATTTACACTTGATTTTCCTATGTTTTAGCCCCCCGACACCTACTGGAAACTCATCCGAGCCCTCGGGACTAACGAATTAAACCTCAAAATCCATGAAAATTCTCAAAACTTCCACAACTTTCAAATTTTGCATTTAAGGTCTGAATCACGTTAAATGGATTCCGTTTCTTGCCAAACTTTATAGACAACACATATAAACCTTATCGAACCTGTAGCGGGCTCCAGTACCATAATACGGGCCAGATACCACAGGTTTCACATAGAATTTCATTTTAAAATACTCTTATATTTTTCAGAAAACAATTTCTTTTTAAAATTCATTTCTCGGACTTGGGACCTCGGAATTCGATTCCGGGCATACGCCCAAGTCCCATATTTTCCTATGGACCCTCCGGGACCGCCAAATAACGCGTCCGGGTCCGTTTACCAAAAATGTTGACTAAAGTCAACTTTACTCAAATTTCAACACAAAATAATTATTTTTATCAGTTTTTAACATAACGGCTTCCCACCTATATGTCCGGGGTGCACACGCAAATCAAGGTGAGATAGAAGGAGGTTTTCACGACCTCGAAATACAGAATTAGCTAGAATTATACGTGGTGACTTTTTGGGTCATCACAGTGAATTGCATGAGTGTGGTGTATAGGTGAGGTGACGAGTACCTATGCACCGCCAAATTAATTGTTAAACATGATCCCTTCCCTATCCCTAATTATTTGGTTCGTGATTTACTTGTTTGCATGATTTCTATGCCTCCATGTCTACTTGTTTTCATCAACTAGTTGTTAAGCATTGTTTTATGAAATTCGAAATTATGAGTTGAACTCATGGATTCATTGTGATATATGAAAGTTTGAGTTGATTGACAGTGTTCTACGAAATCTATAAATTCTGGCTGGTTTCATTGTGAAATAATAATTGATGAGGTTCGTGAGTAATACGACTTTGTGATTTCACTTGTTGAGACAATTATTATTATGAAAGGTAGTGGCTTGAATTGTGAAATCTTTATGAATAAAGTTATGAAATTGTCTGGTGAGAGAGAGTTGCAAGTCGAAACAAGGAGTGATAAGGGTGGACATGTGGGATCAGGTTGCACGCTGCAACATGTGAAATAAAGGGAATCTGAATATAGGGAGGAGAAATAATGGAGGATAGGTGGGAGTGGGTTGCGCACCGAAACAAGGAGTAATAAGGGAGAATTATTTATGCTTTATTGATTTTAAATATAAGGAACGGAAAACTTTCAATTTTACTGTACTGTTTATCTCATATTTTGCATCTACAGTTATTTTAAAATGAAAAGTGGGAATTTGGAAACTTATGTGAAAGTTGGTTATAGTTGAGACATGGAAAAGGTGGCTGAGTTACTTTGTTTACTGCGTCAGTTTATTATTTTGTTTAGTTTAGAAGTAGTTTCTTGCTTTATTTTACTATATCCACAGGTTATGTTAAAAATGCCCCGTCGTAGCCTCGTCACTACTTCGTCGAGGTTAGGCTCGGTAATTACTCAGTACATGGGGTCCGTTGTACTGATACTACACTCTCCACTCTTTTGTGCAGATCCAGATACTGGTCAAAGCTGATCCTTTAAGCATAGTTGAGCAGCACTTTCAAAGAGACACGAGGTAGATCTGCTAACATCTGCAGATTCATGGAGTCTTCTCCTAGTCTTTTTAGACATTGGTTTTAATCCATTCAAAACAGAAATAGATTTCTTTCAGCCCATTTATTTGTAGTAATTTTTAGTAGTTCGTGAAATTGTGACACCAGACCCTGGGTAGCCTCAAAGTTATTATTAGTTCATGGTTCATTTATTATTCCAAATATTAATTATTATATCAGTTATTGGGAAATATTAGATTCATCATTTGTTTTTAAATTGTTTATCCGTGTTTAAGTTAAACACTCAAGGAGAATGGTTAACTAAGCTCTAACATGGGCTTGCCTAGAAAGTGTAGTGTTAGGCGCCATCAGGATCCCGAGGGTTGGGAATTTTGCTCGTGACAATGTGGTATCAGAACCCTAGGTTACTTAGCTCTCAGAATTCACGAACAAGCATAATAGAGTCTGAAGGATCAGTACAGAAACGTCTGTACTTATCTCTTAGAGGCTATCGAGTTAGGAAACAACTCTATTTTTATTTCTATTCTCTCGTGCGATTCTTGTTATCTCAAATACTGATTGAATTCTTCTACTCTCTCGCAGATGGCGAGAACACGTGCTTCCTCTTCCGCTGACCAACAGTCGAGTCCAGCAGTAGCAGCATATCCTACTAGGGGCAGAGGCCAAGGCCACGCCAGAGGACGAGGCAGGGGCACGACGCAACCCACTACTCAACAGCAGCCCTAATTGTGAAACCCAGATTGAGATTAATGAGGGGGTTCCAGCTCAGACCGTTCCAGCGGGACCAACTCAAGTCCTAGAGGGGTTTATTGCTACCTCGGTATTTCAGGACGCTTTGGTCCGTTTAGTGGGCATTATGGAGAATGTAGCCCAGACTGGCACATTCCATGTTGCAGCAGCCGTATCTCAGGCTGGAGGAGGGGTCCAAACTCCTGCTACCCACACTCCTGTTCAGACTACTCCTTAGGTTCATACCTCAGCAGCCAATACAGTTGGGGTAATTCAGCCAATTTCTCCAGCGCCGCCCGTTGAGGGGGCATCTATGTCCACCGATGATTTGTGGAGGTTGGACAGGTTCATTAATCTATTTCCTGTGCATTTTAGTGGTGAGACTTCATAGGATCCTCAGGAATATCTGGATACTTTTCATGAGGTTCTGCGTAATATGGGTATTTTGGAGATAAATGGGGTCGATTTTGCTGCTTTTTAGATGACTGGTTCCGCCAAGAAATGGTGGAGGGATTATTTGTTGACTAGACCAGTGGGGTCTCCTGCTTTGACTTGGGATCAATTTTTGCATCTCTTCTTAGAGAAGTTCTTGCCAATTACCACTAAAGAGGAGAATCGTCGTATGTTTGAGAGACTCCAGCATGGAAGCATGACTGTGACCCAATATGAGAACCGCTTTGTGGATTTGGCTAGGCATGATATTCTTTTGTTGCCCACAAATAGAGAGAGGGTCAGGAGATTTATTGAGGGCCTTGCTCAGCCCATCAGGTTGCAGATGGACAAGGAAACGAGGACTGAGTTATCTTCTCAGGAAGTAGCTAATATGGCTAGGAGAGTTGAGTAGGTTCTTGGGATGGGAGGTCAGGGGTCAGACAAGACACCTCGCCATTCTGGTGGTTTCAGTGGTGCCTCATCTGGAGGCGGGGTTTCATTTAGTATAGACTAGTCTTCCAGTTAATTCCATTCAGCACTACAAGCTTCACATGGTACTTCACGTGGTTGTGGTTCTCACACACCTTCTTCTACTCATCCAGTCTACAATGCACCATCAGTTCCTATTAGAGCACCTCCTCTGCAGAGTTATTATCGAGGTCAACCAGTTCGTCAGGGTCTGTCATTATATAAGGAGGGATCCTTCGAGTGTGGTGAATATGGGCATGTTCGGATAACATGTCCAAGACTTTCGGGTAATCAGCATCAGTACAAGGGTTCCCGTGCTATAGTTCCAGCACCACCTGCCCAGCCAGCCAGGGGTAGGGGTCAAGTAGCTAGAGGTAGAGGCCAGAATGTTAGAGGTGGAGGTCAGGTAGCTTGGGGTGGAGGCTATCCCGCTAGAGAAAGTGGAGGTCCGCCTATCAGAGGTCCTCCAAGAGACATAGCTCAGGGTAGTGGAGCCCAGCCCCAACTTTATGCATTTCTAGCTAGACTTTAGGTAGAATCCTCTGATGCCATTATTACATGTATCATTTCAGTTTGCAATAGAAATGCCTCAACTTTGTTTGATCTAGGGTCCACTTATTCTTATGTGTCATCATATTTTGCCTCATATTTGGTTATACCCCGCGATTCCTTGAGTGTTTGGGTTTATGTGTCTACACCAGTGGGGGATACTATTGTGGTAGATCGTGTATATCGTTCGTGCGTAATAGTCATTGAGGGCCTCAGAACTAGTATAGATCTTTTGCTTCTTGACATGGTCGATTTTGATGTTGTATTGGACATGGATTAGTTGTCTCCTTATTATGCCATCTTGGACAGTCACGCCAAGACAATTACTTTAGCCTTGCCAGGATTACCTCGAATAAAGTGGAAAGGGACTCCTGGCCATTCTTCCAGTAAATTGATTTTTTATGCCAAGGCTCGTCGCATGGTTGAAAAGGGGTGTTTGGCCTATTTGGCTTATATTCGTGATTCTGAGGCTGATGTTTCTTCCCTAGAGTCAGTGCCTATTGTTCGCGAGTTTCTCTATTCTTGGAGACCTGCCGGAGATGCAACCCGACAGGGATATTGATTTTTGTATTGATGTAGCTCCAAACACTCAGCCCATTTCTATTCCTTCATACCGGATGGCCCCACAAGAATTGAAAGAGTTGAAAGAACAGTTGCAAGACATGATGGATAAGGGTTTCATCAGACCTAGTTTCATGCCTTGGGGTGTATCAATTTTGTTCGTAAAGAAAAAAGATGGATCGATGAAGATGTGTATAGATTACCGACAGTTGAATAAAGTAACTATGAAGAATAAATATCCATTGTCGAGAATTGATGATTTATTTGATCAGCTTCAAGGTGCCAGTATACTTTCAAAAATTGATTTGAGATCGGGCTACCATCAGTTGAAGATTAGGGCGTTTGATGTTCCTAAGACAACTTTTCGGATGAGGTATGGGCATTATGAAATTCTGGTGATGTCCTTTGGGTTGACTAATGCTACAACAACTTTTATTCAAGCCTCATCTAGACTCTTTTGTAATCGTGTTCATAGATGACATTCTAATATACTCCCGCAGTTGGGAAGAGCATGAGCAGCACCTTCGTATAGCGCTCCAAACTTTGAGGGATTATCAGTTGTATGCAAAGTTTTCAAAATGTGAGTTCTGGTTAGATTCAGTAGCTTTCTTGGGTCATATCGTATCAGCAAAGGGTATTCAGGTCGATCCTAAGAAAATAGAGGTAGTCAAGAACTGGCCTAGACCCACTACAGCCATGGAAATCAGGTGTTTCTTCGATTTGGCGGGCTACTACCATCGTTTTGTGGAGGCGTTCTCATCCATAGCAGCCCTAATGACTAAATAAACTCAGGAAAGGTGCCTTATTTAAATGGTCATACGAGTACGAGGCGAGCTTTCAGAAGCTCAAGACAGCCTTGACTTCGGCACCAGTGTTGGTGTTACCATCAGGTTCAGGATCTTTCACGGTGTATTGTGATGCTTCCCGTGTTGGACTTTGAGCAGTATTGACGCAGGATGGCAAGGTGATTGCATATGCGTCTTGATAGTTGAAAGTCCATGAGAAGAATTATCATGTCTATGACTTCGAGTTGGCAGCCATTGTTCATGCATTAAAGATTGGGAGGCACTATCTCTATGGTGTGACGTGTGAGGTTTTCATCGATCATCACAGTCTCTAGTACTTATTCAAGCAAAAGGATCTAAATTTGAGGCAGCGGAGATGGTTCGAGTTATTGAAGGATTATGATGTTACCATATTGTATCATCCAGGGAAGGCCAACGTGGTGGCCAATTCATTGAGTAGAAAGGCAGTGTGTATGGGCAGTCTTGCATATATTCCAGTCGGTGAGAGACCATTAGCTTCAGACATTCAGACTTTGGCTAATCAGTTCGTGAGGTTGGATATCTCGCCCAGTAGTGTTCTAGCTTGCATAGTTGCTCGGTCTTCTTTAATTGAGCATACCAGAGATCGGCAGGATGATGACACGCATTTGATGGTCCTTAGGACACAGTTCGGCACGGTGGTGCCAAGCAGGTTACAATTGGAGATGATAGTGTTTTGAGGATGTAGGGTCGTATATATGTGCCTAATGTTGATGGCCTTCGTGAGTTGATCCTTGAGGAGGCTCACCGTTCTAAGTACTCTATTCACCCAGGCGTAACCAAAATGTACCAGGATTTGAAGCAACATTATTGGTGGAGAAGGATGAAAACGGATACTGTTGCTTATGTGGCTCATTGTTTGAATTGTTAGCAAGTGAAGGATAAACATCAAAGACCCGGTGTTTTGCTTCAGCAGATAGATATTCTTGAGTGGAAGTGGGAGCGTATCACTATGGACTTTGTTGTTTGACTCCTGCGGACTCAGAGGAAATTCAGCGCGTTTTATATCAGTGGCAAGTACTTATACTTTAGAGCGGTTGGAAGAGATATATATTCGAGAGATTGTTTGCCTCCATGGTTTGCCCGTGTCTATCAATTCAGACCGAGGTACGAAGTTTACTTCGCACTTTTGGAGGGAATTTCAGTGTGAGTTGGGCACCCGAGTTGAGTTGAGTACATCATTTTATCCTCAGAAGGACGAGCAGTCTTAGCGTACTATTCACATTTTGGAGGATATGCTCCGCACTTGTGTTATTGACTTTGGAGGTTCTTGGGATCAATTCTTACCGTTAGTAGAGTTTGCCTACAATAATAACTACCAGTCGAGCATTCAGATGGCTCCTTATGAGGCATTATATGGTAGACAGTGTAGATCGCAAGTTGGATGGTTTGAGCCGGGAGAGGCTCGGTTATTGGGTACCGACTTAGTTTTGGAGGCCTTAGATAAGGTCAAGATTATTCAGGAGAGACTTCGTGCAGCTCTGTCTAGGCAAAAGAGTTATGCCGATCGTAAGGTTCGTGATGTGTCATTCATGGTTGTAGAGAGAGTATTGCTTCGAGTGTCTCCCATGAAGGGTCTTATGATATTTGGGAAGAAGGGAAAGTTAAGCCCTAGGTATATTGGGCCATTTGAGATTCTTGATAGAGTGGGGGTAGTAGCTTATAAACTTGCGTTGCCTCCAGGGTTATTCTCAGTTCATGTGGTATTCCATGTGTGTATGCTCCAGAAATATCATGGTGACCCATCCCACGTATTAGATTTGTGCTCCATCCAATTGGATAAAGACTTGACTTAAGAGGAGGAGTCGGTAGCCATCTTAGACCGACAGGTTCATTAGTTGAGGTCTAAGAGTTATTCTTCAGTTCGAGTGCAGTGGAAAGGTCAGCCCGTTGAGGCAGCTACTTGGAAGTCCAAGTCGGACACGTAGAGTAGATATCCACACTTGTTCGCCAATTTAGGTAATCTTCTATGTCTGTTCGAGGACAAACATTTATCTTAGAGGTGGAGATTGTGATGACCCAAAGGGTCATTTAATGAACTAAAACTTTATTCGAGGCTTATTAGCTTCAAAAATGATTAATTTTAATTACCTCGAATTGTGTGTGCAGTCCGGGCGTGAAACCGGAAAGCTTTTATGTGAAAATATGAGAAACAATAAATTTTTGAGTAAATTTGGTTTTGGTTGACTTTGGTCAACATTATGAGTGAACGGACCCGAATCTATGTTCTGACGATCCCGGGAGGTCTGCAGTAAAATATGAGACTTGGGCGTATGCCCGGAATTGAATTCTGAGGTCCCTAGCTTTGAAAAACAATTTTTGAAGAAAATTGTTAAAGTGAAATTTAAAGGAAATAAAGAAATAATTATTTTTTGAACTCATTGGTATCATGTCCGTATTGTGGTTCCGGAGTCCAGTACAAGTTCTCTATAATGTGAAAGTCATACTTGTTAAATTTGATGAGAATTGGAATTGATTTGACGTTATATGGACGTTCGGATGAGGAATAGTGAAATTTGAGTGTTCTTGAGGAAACACCTTGATTTTGAGGTTGAATTTGTAAATTTTGATGGTATTTCAATGATTTGAACGTATGATATTTTTAGACTTGCGTGCATGTTTGGTTTGGAGCCTCGAGGGCTCGGGTGAGTTTCGAGTAGGCCATAGAGTGTTTTAACACTCAGAAAAAAAACTGGAAAAAAAACTTAAAAGTTGTAGGTTGCAGGTTCAGTTCTCTGAACCCAAAAGTGTGGCAGCGTTTAAAATTTCGCGGTCGCTGATTGAATTCCGCCGCAGTGCCCGGAATTCCGCTGACCGCGGTTGTTGAAGTAAGAATTCCGCCGCCCCTAATTTCGCTGGCAGCGGTGGGGCAAGGTTCAGGATTCCGCTGCATCGGAATTATACAGCTGACAACGGTTGTGTGGCATGAGGCGCAGGTATAAATACGAGATTTTAACTATTATGCCACGTTTCAAAAATAATAAAACCCTAGAACTCAAGAGGCGATTTCTCCAAAATATTTTCTTCCCCAAATCATTGGTAAGTGATTTCTAACTCATCTCTTTCAATCCTTAACTACTTGTTACAAGATTTTGACCTAGAATCTAGAATTTTTCATGGTAGAATTTGTGAATTTTGGGAAAACTTAGGAAACCCATGATTTTTTAATAAAGTTAATTCCTTTAACAATAATTAATGATATTAAACCCAATCATGATTAGATACAAGAGAATTGAAGGCAATTTGTAAAGTAAACGTTTTGATTGAGCAGTAAGGGCCTGCTGAGTTGAGGTAAGTTCTTGGTTTAACCTTGACTTGAGGGAATATCAATCCCCAACCTATATTCTATGTCAATTGCATGTGTGTGGTGTATAGGGGAGGTAATGAGTACCTATGCACCACCAAATTAATTGTTAAACATGATCCTTTCCCTATCCCCAATTATTTGATTCCTGATTTACTTTTTTGCATGATTTCTATGTCTCCATGTCTCATTGTTTTCATCATCTAGTTTTTAAGCATTTTTTTATGAAATTCGAAAGTATGAGTTGAACTCCTGGATTCATTATGATACTGCAGATCGAAGGAACAATAGCTCGAGACGCAATTCATCTCGGAATGATCGAACAAAATGATCGAGGGAAAAATCCTCAGGGACTTATGAGTAAGAATGGATTTGATAAACATACCGATCCTGCAAAAGCACCTTGGTTATCGGAGTATAATTTCAGTGTCGATGCGTCGAGGATTGTTTCAGCTATCGGAAGGATCAAAGATACCTGGTGGCACAGACCCATACAAACTGATCCTTCTTTGAGAAACCCAAACTTGATGTGCAAATATCATGGTACACATGGCCATAGGATTGCAGACTGCAGACAGCTGAGGGAGGAGGTAGCTCGATTGTTCAACAAGGGCCATCTTCGAGAATTCCTCAGTGATCGAGCTAAGAATCATTTCAGAGAAAGAGACACCAACAGAAAGGATGAATAGGAAGAACCATAACATGTAATACATATGATCGTTGGTGGGGTCGATGTTCCACAAGGGCCTATATTCAAACACACTAAGGTGTCAATCAGTAGGGAGAATTAGACACGGAACTAAATGCCCCAGGGTTACTTTTCATAAACGATGAAGAACCAGAAGGAATTTCTCAACCGCACAATGACGCCCTGGTAATTTATATCTTGTTAAATAAAGTTCAAGTTAAGCGTGTTTTAGTTGATCCAAGTAGTTCGGCAAACATCATCCTATTGAGGGTCGTGGAGTAGCTCGGACTATAAGATCAAATTGTACTCGCATCTCGAGTCCTAAACGGCTTCTACATGGCTAGTGAAACAACAAAGGGAGAGACAATCCTACCACTGAACGTACTTGGGACCATCCAGGACACAAGATTCCATGTCATCAAAGGTGACATGAGGTACAATGCATTGCTCGAAAGACTGTGGATCCATAACATGAGGGCACTAGCTTTGACCATTCACTAAATGTTGAAATTCCCAACAATAGATGGTGTGAAAAACGTTCACGGGGACTAACATGCGTCAAAGGAAATGTTTGCAGTTGACGAGGTGACGCCGACATCACCACCTTCGGACTCAGAAAAATCAAACATCAAAGACAAGCATATGGCCTAATAGCAATCACCGTCCCCAACCCCGATCTAGTCAGAGGAACAGGTAACCAAAGAAGAAGAGGAGGATTTCCTCACTCCTTGATCTTTCCTTGTTCCCGAGGAATCAGATGCAACCAATTCAACGGTCGAGGAGCTGGAACATATGATACTGATCGAGCACCTGCCCGAACGAAAGGTATACCTTGGAACGGGATTAACCCCCGAACTCAGGAAAAAACTCATTCAATTCCTTATCAATAACATAGATTGTTTTGATTGGTCCCATTTATACATGACAGGGATCCCGCCGGAGATAACAACACATCGGCTAAGCCTCGACCTCAGGTTTAAGCCAGTGAAACAAAACAGAAGGCCCCAATCCGAGGTAAAACACACATTCATAAAGGACGAGGTACCTAAACTTCTCAAAATAGGGTCCATTAGGGAAGTAAAATAATGGTTAGCCAACGCTGTCGTAGTCCCTAAAAGGGGGAACAAACGTAGAAAGTGCGTGGATTACAAAGATTTGAACAAGGAATGCACTAAAGACTCTTTTCCAAAGCCTAACATCGATCGTATGATCGACGCCAAGATTGGCCATGAGATCCTCACCTTTCTCGATGCTTATTCCGGGTACAATCAAATTCAGATGAACCCGGAGGACCAGGAGAAGACCTCATTTTTCACCAAGTATGGAAGGTATTGTTACAATGTAATGCCCTTCGGACTATAAAATGCAGGAGCTATTTACCAACGCCTAGTAAATAAGATGTTCGAAGAGCAAATAGGTAAGTCAATGGAAGTTTACAATGATGACATGCTAGTTATGTCCCTGCGCGCAAAGGACTATTTGGCTCATTTGCAGGTAACGTTTGAGATTTTGAGAAAATACAACATGAAACTCAACCCCGAGAAATGTGCTTTCGGAGTCGGCACGAGCAAGTTCCTGGGTTTCATGGTGTCGAATAAGGGGATTGAGATCAACCCCGACAAAATCAAGTCCATCGAAGACATCACCATCATTGACAGTGTATAAGCCGTACAAAGGCTAACCAGACGGATAGCTGCTTTGGGTCGATTCATTTCGAGGTCGTCAGATCAAGGCACTGGTTCTTTTCCCTACTCAAAAAGAAAAATAATTTTTCAGGGACCCCAGAATGTCAGCATGTGAACGAAAGCTTCGAAGTTTGAGAGGATAGAATGCAAAGGTATGTGGACAAGTTACAGGTAAAATCTCACCGCTTCAAGGAGTGGACCCTAAATCACGTGCCTCAAGATCAAAACTGTGAGGCCGATGCACTTGCAAATTGGGGTCATCAGTCGAAGAAGACGATATTGTTCCAGGAACTATTGTCCAATTATCGAGATTCGTGCTCGAAGAGGGTCACGCCGAGATAAACTCCACAAGCTTGACCTGGGATTGGAGGAATAAATATGTTGAATATTTAAAGCACAGGAAGCTCCCATCGAACCCTAAAGAGTCGAGAGCCTAACGAGCTAAAGCAACCCGATTCACATTGGATGGAGATGGGACATTGTACAAGAGGACTTTCAATGGAGCTTTGGCAGTATGCTTAGGGCCGGGGGACACCGATTATGTTTTGCAAGAGATCCATGAAGGCACTTGTAACGACCCGGTCCGTCGTTACGTTGTATATGAATCTATTCCTTTATTTCTGTCTAGTAGCTCGGTTAGACTATTCATGAAGTGTTGGGGTTGGTTGGTTCGGGTTCGAAGTGAAAATAGAGTGGATTGAGACACTTAGTCTCTAACAAGAGCTTTAGAGTTGGAAAAGTCAGCCCGGAGTTGACTTATAGGTAAACGACCATGGAATGCGGATTTTATGGTTCGGATAGCTGCGTTAGATGATTTGGGACTTAGGATTATGTTCAGAATATTTTTAGGGTGTCCGGTGTAGATTTATGCTTGAATTGGCGAAGTTAGTATGTTGGCAAATTCCAATTGATAGGCGAGATTTTTATCCGAGGGTCGGAATGGGATTCTGATAGTTGCTATAGCTTCTTTAGGTCATTTTGGACTTGCCCGCCAAATTTCAGGTCATTCGGAGATGATTTGGGTGGGTTTTTGATCAAATGCGTGTTTCGGAAGTTTTTGAAATCATAGGCTTGAATTGGATGAGAATTTATGGTTTTGATGTTGTTTTTGGTTTTTTAATGGCTCGACAAAGTCTGAATAACCATGTTCGATATGTTGGTGTGTTTGGTTGGGGTCCCGAGGGGCTCGGGTTTGATTTCGGGCGTTAAACAGAGAAGTTGGAACTTGAAATGTAGCTGAAGCTGCTGTTGCTGGAGCGACCGCACCTGCGATGCTTGGGCCGCAGGTGCAGACATCACAGGCGCGAGAGTAAAGGCACAGGGGCGGAATTCGTCGCAGGGGCGGAAGGAAAATCGCACCTGCGAGGTCGCAGGTGCTGGAGATGGGGTCGCTGGCGCGGACTCTAGGTTTTAAGCGAAAGACCGTTGGTGCGGTCAATAGGTCGCCCCTGCGGGCCCGCTGTTGCGATAAATAGGCCGCAGGTGCGAAAGAGATCGCAAGGGCGGATTGAGGTTCGCACATGCGATGTCGCAGGCGCGGGAAAAATGTCGCGGGTGCGGGGGCTGAGCAACTTAAGTGGTTTCCGCAGGTGCGGTTAAAAGGTCGCACAGGCGGAGTCGCAGGTGCGAGAAAAACACCAGTGTTGTGGAAATGCCTGGGCAGAACTATAAAAGGCAGCCTTCGCGAAATTAGTCTTCTTTCACAATTTTTACACACGGGTTGGAGGTTTTGAAGGGATTTTGAAGAGGGATTTCGTTGTTTCTTCAAGGAGGTAAGTTTCTTGGACTCAAAACTCGTTATATTGTGCATTAAGAATGATTTTTGGTTGAAATCGTTGGTAAAAACAGTAGAAAAATGGTGGTTAGGGCTTCGGTTTAAGAGAAGAAGAATGGGGGAATTGGAGGACCATTTGAGGTCCGATTTTCGTGTTCTTGGTATGGTTAGACTCGGGAAAGGACAAGGAACCTAGTGTTGTGAAAATTTCTGACTTTCGAGACGTGGGCCCGAGGGCCGGGTTTTGACCGATTCGGGATTTTTGGTATTTTTGCTAAATTTTGATTTTAGGGTTGTTCCTTAGCACATCGTGACACTTTGTAATTGATTATTGATAGATTTGGAGTATTTGGAGGCCGATTCTCTAGGAAAGGGCCCGGCGGAGTAGAGTTGAGCCAGTTTAGAGGTAAGTAAAGGCTTCAACCTTGAAACTGAGGGGTTCAAAACCCTAATGTACATGCTAATTGATTATAGTTACTATGATACACTCGCCAAGTGACGGGCATATGAGTGTTGGTTGATTTGTTGTGGCCCGGCTTATCCCCAGGCACAGTTTAACTGTTGTTCCACCGTGATATCGGTACTGTGAAGGATATTAATGCGTAGAAACTAGAAAAATAAAAAGTATAAATGATAAGACTTCATGTCTGTATGTGGAGACCGAAACGGGTCCGTCACTATTGTTTCTATTGCGAACTTTACTTGTACATAATCAATCATGTTATTATACATATATTCGTATTTCAGTCTCAGAAATCATTTATTTATCATACATTTCTATCGTTTTGGCTGTTTACATAATGAGAGTGTTGTGAGGAGACTGGTAATTCTGACTGAGTATGTGCCTAGAGCCGAATGTTGAGATGATATACCCTTCGTGGGCTCTCTCTCTCTCTCTATATATATATATGTAGCGCTTGGGCCATATCCTCGGCGGCCCCTCCGGAGTCTTTACACCCCCAGTGAGCGCACAGTTATTGAGGGATGGATTTCCCTGGACATGGATTTGTCCGAGATATGAGATATTGAGGGATGGATTTCCCTGGACATGGATTTGTCCTAGATATGAGATATATAGGGATGGATTTCCCTGGCACAGATATTGTTTATGAGATATGGAGGGATGGATTTCCCTGGTACAGATTATGGATGAATATGATATCCCGGAGATGGATTTCTCAGAAAGGCTGAATTGGCCTGCTCCCTCGGTACTTAGTGACTAAGTCACCACATCATACATGTTACGGGATGGATTTCCCTAGGCCAATGGCAAATTATGTGTACCGAGAGGACCACTTGTGAGAGTTGCATGTTACATACATGGCATTTATTTGTTATTCACGGATTTGACTAAGTTCTAGGGTCATTTACATAACATGATTGTCACTGATATTCTCGCTTAATTTCTGAAATTTTCACTATTCGAATTGTTATTTACGGAGGTTGAGTTCGTCACTACCTCCTCAGACCGTAGGTTTTTTTCGTTACGTACCTGCACACTGTGTGTGCAGATCCAGGTGCACCGAGATTTGACGCGGATCAGTGATAGTAGCTGATCTCTCAGAGCCGACGAGGTAGCAGCTGGCGTTCACTGTCCCGTCCCTCTTTTCCTTATTTTTCCTCCTGTATTAGAAATTGGAAACTTAAAACTTTAGTATTATTTCTCAGTTGTATTTATATTATTAGCTCATGACTACGTGACTCCAGATCCTAGATTGATTGTTAGATCTTATTTTTTCTGTTAGACTGTTTTTAACTGATTAAAAAATTCCGTATTTCTATGAGTTGAGCCAAAAAATGAGTAAATTTCTCTAGTAAATGAATTGAGTATTGTTGTAACGGTTGGCTAGCCTGGTTCTACGACAGGCGCCATCACAACCCGGAAATGGGCCGTGACAAGTTGGTATCAGAGCACTAGGTTAAATAGGTCTCACCAGTCATGAGCAGGTTTAGTAGAGTCTTGTGGATCGGTATGGAGACGTCTGAACTTATCTTCGAGAGGCTGCAGAACCCTTAGGAAACTTCATATCCTTGAATTATGTCGTGCGACTCTGTTGATTCTTAGAACTAAACTCTCATTGTTTCATCCTCTCACAGATGGTGAGGACTCGTGCTACCGGTAGTGATGACCTGGCACCAGCGGGACCAGTTCTAGGCCGAGGTCGTCGTGGTCGAGGTCAGGCTAGGGGGAGGGGTGCAGCCCATCCGGTACGTGGGGCAGCACCTGAGGATCCTCCCATTGCTCAGGATCAGGTTCCCGCAGTCGAGGTTCCAGCGGGGCAGGACCTGGCACCAGTTGTGCCTATAGTGATCCCAAGTCTTCAGGAGACCTTGACTCAGATTCTGACAGTGTGCACCAGCTTAGCACAGGCGGTCGCCCTATCTTCTTCTGCTACCACATCTCAGGGCGGGGGAGGCATACAGACTCCAACTGCTCGGACTCCTGAGCAGGTTCTTCGGGGGCTTCAGACACCGGGAGTGGCCCCAGTCCAGCCCGTTGCTTCCGCACCAGATTTCGTGGTCCCTGCCTTGGCAGATGATGAGCAGCGGAGACTGGAGAGATTCAACAGACTCCAGCCCCCTACTTTCAGTGGCACTGAGGGCGAGGATGCCTAGGCTTTCTTGGACAAGTGCCAGAGGATTCTTCGTACAGCTGGGATACTTGAGACTAGTGGTGTCCCATTTACCACTTTCCAATTCTCGGGATCGGCACTAGCTTGGTGGGAGGCCTATGAGAGGCGCATACCCGTCGGTACACCACCACTAACTTGGCACCAGTTTTCTATTCTCTTCTTAGAGAAGTATGTACCACAGTCTTAGAGAGAGGAGCTGCGTATAGAGTTTGAGCAGCTGCGTCAGGGGGATATGACAGTGACGCGATATGAGGTGAGGTTTTCCGAGTTAGCTCGTCATGCTGTCTGGTTGGTTCCTACGGACAAGGAGAGGATTCAGAGATTTGTTGATGGTCTTAACCATCAGTTGTGGATTCTTCTGACCAGAGAGAGGGTGTCTGGGGTTTCTTTTGAGACAGTTGTGGACATCGCCAGTGACATTGAGTCTATTCGACACCAGAAGCGTGAGTAGAGGGAGGCCAAAAGACCTCGTGGATCTGGTACCTATAGTGGCTTTCATTCTGGTGGTTCTTCAGCCTATCAGGGGTCGTTCATTCAGGCCTCCTCAGCCAGCCCGTCCAGTGCATAGTGGGATCTCCTCAGGACATGGGTTTCGTGGTTCTCATTCGGGTCGTTCATCATTTAGTGCCCTTCCAGCTCAAAGTTCACCCAGGCCACCGTCCTTCTATGGTTCCTCAGGACAGGGTTCTTCCAGCAGCTACTCCGGTTCCAGGGGTTCCCTTCAGTCCCCGCCGTCAGTCGTGGGTAGAGGTTGATTTGAGTGTGGGGATCCAGGCCATGTTAATAGGTTTTGCCCCCGTCTTGCTAGCAGCTCTTATCAGCCGAGGGATCAGCCTCCAGCTTCAACATCAGCTTGTGCACCACCCGCTCAGTCAGCTAGGGGTGAGGGTCAGGAAGTTAGAGGTCGCCCTAGAGGGGGAGGTCGATCCGGTGGAGGACCAACTCGTCTCTATGCACT